>BKCP01012625.1:1136527-1158711 GCA_008636005.1 Striga asiatica
CCTGTTTCCCTTTGTGTTTGTTTTCTTTAAAGTGGACTAAGGAAGGCAATGCATTTCGAGTATTGGAATTCTTAACCATCACCAGACAAACTCGTGTTAATGGGGGCTGAGGAGAAAACGTCCATTCTAATCTATAAGATTGTACCATCTTCAACAGCGTGGAGTTTCAATTATTTGGATATGCATATTGAGTGTGGCTTGTTCCAACAGTCTCTTCTTTATTAAATAATATTTATAAATCTATATATATTGAAAAAGAGAGGTCAATAAATCATTTAGGGAAAGTTTTAAGAAATTGGTCAACAAGTGTTTGACTTCCCATTTGTGGAAAGTCTTTAAAAAATTCAAAAATGATTAAATTTTACTCTTGATTTTCTTTTTGTTTCAAATCATTCCAAAAAGCTACCATTTGATTGTTCCGATTTTTTTTCACTGCTCCATAAGGTGTGAGTCCGAAATTTAAAAATCCGTCCAATTTGAATTTGAATGGAATTTCATATTTTACGTGAGATCAATTTCAACATGGTTCCATAATTATCATCAACTAAAAGTCCTAAAATGGTGGGTCTTTCATTCGGCAAGTTTGTGATAATTCTTAACAACCAAATCGGGTATCATTAAATGCACCCTACAATGGTGGGTTTTGTTTAATTTATTTTAGAAAATTTTGGGTAAAGTTGATTTAGTTTTTAAAATAAAAATCTTTTCTCATTTTTTAAATGAGATTGCATTCAAAAAATCCTTAAATTAAGGAGTTTGTTCAATGTTGATTTAGTTCCTAATTAAAAATCCTTTCTCTCTTGGAATCGAGCTGCATGAAAAAAATCCTAAAATGTAGGAGTTTGTTCAAAGAAATCGTCTAGATAACCCAATTGCAGACGGCTCCGATTTATGCATTTCATCTTTTGTGGCTGCATTTCCTGATTTTTGTGGAATCTGCCGAAAAAAGATTACTTTATATCAACTAATTAAATAATTAAATAATAACTTTCCAAATTTAATGAGACTAGGACTCTGAAGTTAATTGTCGTAGCATTCACATTTACAAGCCAATTTAACATATCAATATCAATATTCGAATAAAAAGGGGAAATCCTATGCAATCCGATTTTTATTCGTTTTCCATAATTTTCTTGGAATCAAATTGAAAGATTTTGCCACTTTACATATCAGATTTAATTCACCCCTATTTTGAAAGAGAATAAAAAAAATATTATTATAAATTAATACAGATTATTCGAATCCTATATAAAAATTAATTCCTTATAGAAATAACTTAATTGTTAATGATAAAAATAAATCCTAAATGAAAATAAAATCTGAATATGCTAATTTCCTATTACCTTTGGACTCTTATACCCGATTCTAAGGCTATTAAATTAAGAAAAGATGAGATAGATATATCTCAATCTAATATTCTTTATTCCTTAACAGAAACAGATTTTCACGATGAGATTTAATCAAATCTAAATATTCTTTATTCCTTCAACAGAGATAGATTTCCACTATATATACGTTTCCTCTAGGTTATATTCATTCGTTTTACAACCACCCATGTTTAAGTCCAATCTTTGCTTTTTCTTCTTCTATCTATTGTGTTTTTAGACCTGCACGGGTATTCTATTAATCCATCTCAATGATTTCTTTCAACAGCATCAAGAAATCACAATATATACAGCAGCAAAAAATCAACCACACCTAGAGTCATGGATAAAGCATATGGTGCAGGCAGAAGTCAAGCAAGCCTAACGAAAGAAGGCGAAAGGAGAAAGACACAATCTAATCTAGATGAAGGTAATGTTCTTGAAACTTAAATTATAAATTTATATTTTTGAACCTGTGAACTTAGAGTATTTCAACATATAAACCTTTTTAGATTCTATATAGATTGACTATTTGCTGCTATGAACTTATACTTATATTTTGCTGCAGTGAACCTATATTCCATTACAATCTAATACACATTCTATTCTAATGTTTTGTGACGATGCTATGATTCAAAAGCAATACACATAAAAAGATAATAATACCTTTTTTTCTGCAGTTATCTACATTTGCTGAAACACTTGGTTCCACTCATTCATTGTTTGTCCAACTCCCATGTCATGCATCATTACAGAAAATGTTTACATAAAGCATAGACTTAAGAATATAAAAATTAAGTAAGCAAAATTACTTAATTAGACAAACTGAACTGATTTTTTTTGTTATAGTACACAATGCATGAAATCAAAACAATCTGTTTTGTGTAGTATTCATGCAGCACTATATGCAAACTCATATTAATCTTCGAAATGTTAAACACACAATTAGAGTGACACCTAAAATACTGTTATATTCATTACAAACTACAATAATATATTTTGTTTAGTAGTTTAGCAGAAACTACATTGTGTTAATATAATTTTTTTACAAGTCATTAGATAGTCCAACTCATCTATTCATGTGTGTTGTGAGTTTTTACCTTTATATTGTTGCCATATACTGAATCTCGGGTATATGTTATCTGCCGAACTCGATCATAATAGACATGTATACAAAACAAATAATTTAGGATTAATATTAGTATTCATGATAAAACAGAACTAAACAAATTTTGTTTTGTGATTATTCTAGGATTGAAAATCAATACACATCAAAAATCTAAAAGAACCTTTTACCCTTGGGGTCATATGCACAGTTGCTGAAGAAACTTGGTTGTCCTCATTGTTGACTGTTTATTGTTTGTTCGTCTTTCATATCATGCATAATTATAGAAAATGTTTAGATTAAACATAGTTTGTGCAAATAAATGAACACTAAGTAATGAATTCCAAAGCTTACCTTTTTCACTTTCTTTGCCAGCCTTCTCTAGACCAAGTATTCATCTCTGAATATTCGAACAACAAGCAAATATATCTGAAAGAAAGTCATTTTAACATAAATTAGATAAAGGAAAATAATAACTCTTAACGATGCTTTATTTATCAAAAACATGTAGTGAAATTATAAATTGGAACTAAAACTGATATATCCTAATAGATTTCTATGAAATTTTTAAAAAACTCATGAGATTCGTATCAATTGTTTTCAAGAAATAGTCAGTTTTTTCAAATTTTGAACTTAGACATTAACATTCAAAAAGAAGATTTTAATACACGACCATATCTTTCGCTAACATTAGATCCTTAGATACAACTTCTCGAAAAATAGCAATGAAAAGTCAATTACATATTTTCGAACAATAAGCTTCATCAGATCCAAAAGAAAAGCGTGTTCTTTCGTCGGATCTGAAAGAAAAGAGTTTCCTTTCTGCGGATCTGAAAGAGATCTGAAATATAATCGTATTCAAAGTCGGATATGAAACAAATGTGTGTTCTTTCCTCGGATCTGAAAGAACAACTGTCTTCTTTCATTGAAAACAAGGTAAAAAACGGGACCTCATTTGTTTGACTGAAACATAAAGATTCAAAATAAAAAACAAGATCACAACATGGAGGAAAAGAATCAAACTCACAAGGAAAAATTACATTTTTGGTTACATGCAGGACCAAATGGAGGAAGCTTGATTCCTCATCAAGGTGGACTTTCATTTTTGCAGAGTGAAGTGGCGCATAAAAAATGAAAATAAACCCATGTGGGTGGGTGATATCAGCCATTTTAATGTTTCGATTTTTTATTTGTTTGTTGGGCCAAATGAATTAATATCAGAATTTTTGGGGCCGAGTAACAAGTGAATTTGTTTGTTGTTTGGCCTTCATGTATAAGGCCCTCCAAGCTGATATGACATTGATGTACCATTAAATTTATATTACTTAATAAAAATAGTTAGATAAATTTTCTAACATAAAATTATTGTTTGCATTAATAATCTAAATAATTTTACATACAGTTAGTTGATTTTTGTTAAAATAATTTTATTTGTGCTGACAATAATTGTTAAATAATAAAAATGCTTTTTATTTATTTTTACAGAAAATATAACGAGTAATCATCCTGCAGTTCAAAATAAAGGGAAACCGGCAGATATTTTGCAGATTCAAGGACATTTATCGTTATTAGACATCACAAATGGTAACTTTTTTTCCTATTGTAGTGTTTGGACCTACAAATTCATGTACCCTTGGCAATACTCTCTATTCTAAAATTTGGAGTAAGAATTTTATATTTGAATCTCTTACAATTATATAAATACTAATACTAATACTTATCATTTTTTTGCAACAAAAGCTAATTGTGTTTGGCGTTTTAAATTACAGGTACTATACAATCATAGCACGGTCCTAGATCGGCATTGAATATTCCACGATATAACACCGCATATTCCACCTGTATGTCAAACGCTTCAATGGTAGCATAATTGGTTAATTCTACCAATTTTATTTAATATCACATTATAGCTTATTGTAATTTGAAGTCATCATTCTTTATTTTAATTAATTTTATTTTTTTTCCAACCACTAGGTCAACAGATGTCTCATGGGAAAGCTCTAAACTGTTCCACGAGTTTTGCAGTAGAAACAAGTATAATAGACCTTACAAGTGATGATGAGGATGAATTAACAATTATTCCTCGAAATACATTTGAACAATGAAAACATAGTAAGATTGTAACTTCTGGACTTATGCGTGAAAACAATAATTTTTTAAACTGGGTAACTCATGTAGTAAGATAGTAAGTTTTAAAAGAACCATTTTTTAACTCTTTTATAAATGTATTTCTTTTGATAAATAACTGTTGGGGTCAATGCCCCAACACAGCCTAAAGATACCAACAGTACAAGTGTTGTTATTGATCTGACTCATGAGTCTCAAATGCCATCCACAAACGTTAAAAGAAAACGTGGTCGTCCAAGAAAAATTCAAGGACCGATATCCAAATAGAACTTCGGGTCATGTTGTTTCGAAAATTGACCATTCGATGGGTCTGTGCAACGGCACACGTTTGGTTGTTACGAAGCTCTCTCGGCATGTTCTTTAAGTTCCAGCAGATACAATTTTTCCTTATCGTTTTCTATGCCATGACCATAATAACTTATTGATTAATGACCTTCATTTTATTAAATTTTTCCAAAATATGTTCAGCTCGTGCATCGCACGGGTAACGTACTAGTTACAAATATGGAATCAGTATATAATACAATTTACTTGTATTAAGTTATTTAAAATGTTATATAAAATTTAAATTATGCAAAATTATATAAAACATGTCTATTTACAATTAGTACACAATCCATATGGTGAACATAACTTATAATAAATTACAATATATTCATATTCATTTAAAAGTAAGTGTCATTTTAAAGTTTTTATTCAGAAATTCAATTTAAGTACAATGTGGATCCATAAAATAATTATTTTGATAAAATTTTATCATATATTTAAAAATCTTTGTGAATAAAATAAGTGTATTACTAAAACATATATTGTTTCATTAATTAAAATAAATTTACTTTTGTATAAACTATCCAAATAAAAGAATTTAATTAGTTGAGTAATTTATTAAGCTATAAATAATTTACTATTCTATTTACGTCCAAGTTAATACTAACTCGTAAGTTATGAATAATTACTTATTTGAATTTTAAATTTGGAATCTAAATTTAGACTACACAATAAACCCTCTTATATATTTTAAGTATATCTATTTCTTACTAATCTCAAAATTTTTTAGATTTGTTGTCGGTTACTTCTTCGTTCAAATTTATCAACTAATCTCTAGAATTAAATTACAAATTTTATTAACAAGTATTTGTTCAAAGATCTTTCTAATTTTCAAAAGGAATATATACCAATTTGCCGAATTAACATCAATATCTTATGGCAAGTTATATGAGAATATGCTAAAATTTGAGAATCATATCACCTTGATTTTATAACAAATCAAACTAAAATTCGACTTTCATACTCATTTTAAATAAAATTCATACTACTTATTTTATTTTCAAAATTTCCAAATACATTTCTATCTATACCAAATAAACTTAATACCATTTAAATTCGAAAAACGCACCTTTTCGTCAGCCATTTTCTCGCCGGAAATCACTTGGTAGAGAGGATTTTACAATTTTTTGAAGGCAGTCCGGCCGGTTTCGTTGGCCGGTCGGCCGAAAAACGCACCTTTTCCTCAGTCATTTTCTCGCCGAAAATCGTCTGATAGAGATAATTTTACAATTTTTTGAAATTTTTGGAAAAATAACAGGGACAAAATGGTCTAGGAGGGCGATACATAGTAACAGGGGCAGTAAATAGTAATATCATTTTTTCCCTAGTCATTTCACAATATATTTGTTTTTTTTTATTATTATTACTTTTTTTTCATGAAAATGGCCCTAAAAATTGATAAACAAAAGACAGACAGTCCCAAACCACGAATACAATTCACTCAAAACTTATTCTCTGCGAGCATGACTTCAGGTGAATCCCTAAAAACCATTTTTGACGCCCGCTCTCGGTCCCGCCGCTGAGTCCGACGCTGCAATTTCCGATAGGTGTCCTCAACCCATCCGACTTCTTTCTGTGTAATTCCGAATTTTCTAATGTCAATGTTCCGTTCACAATGTTTGGCCCCTGAAAGAAATCACGGAGAATCTTGTAAAAATATATTGTAGTTTCAATACTAGGCATTCTTCCTTCGTCTGAAAAATAAAAAACTAAAAAAAATTGATTGGGCTAAGCGCACAAACGTGTGGAAATTGGTCCGCATGACCTTCTCCACACAAAATATTGGCTAACTAACATTTGACTCAAATTTTACAATAAAGTTTAATAAGTAATCATATTAAATAGACATTTCCTAATATACCCTAACAGAAGATATACCAACCCTAAACCTAATTCTTCTTCCTTCGCCACCCAATTTATAGTCTTCCTCCCTGCTCATTTGCTCTCTCGCGCCCGACCTATCTCGACCTCTCTCTCGCCGTCAGTTTCTGTACGGATTTTTTTTGAAAATTTGAAAGATTTTAGTCAGGCTCTGGCTGACATGTATCTGTATCTGTGATTTATAATATAAATATATATATATATATATTTTTTTTTCCTGATGAGGATGAGAATGATATAGCAAATGTGGTTCTACTTGATGCATCAATGGAGTGGAACATAATAAAACCTGGAATTAATTTGTTGGTGCCTTGGTGGTATTTTTTAATTTTATTTTTACTATGATGCTTATGTGTTATTCATCATTACAATATCCAGATCAATACCTTCTTGAGGAATATTTGTTTTCCAGTGATTGTTCTGTTCTTTCCTTCCGAGAAAGAAAATAAGATGCCATCTCCTGTGGATCTTCCCAGGAAATGTAACTTCAATTTTTTGTTCTGAACAAGTGAACATGCAATTCCTAAATTCCTTTGTGTCATTTTGTTTTTTCTGTAATTGATGTACATATTATATAGTGGTTAGCTTATTCTAAACAACTTTTGTCTATTTCTTTTGAGTTTCATGTTAGACAGAATTTAAGATCAGGATGGGAATCCCATTTTGATTTTTGTCATGTCTACTTACATATTGATAATAATCTAAGCAATTTATATATTTCATTTGAGATCAATTGCTAATGTTTTTTTCTTTTGGATTTGTTAAATGGAGATACAAATTTCTAATTCAATTTGTAAGTGCTTAAACCTGTTCTTAGCACAACTTTGTATAAAAGCTTTGATGAAATCTTGGTTTGATTAGTTCCACGGTGGGCTCTCTAAAATTCTGAACAATTGCAGAGAATTATTGTTTAATGCCTGAGAGATTCCCTTTTCCTTGGCAATTTCTGCCGCATGATGTTGATTTTTCCCATCAACTTTAAATCTGCCTTTGATTATTGGAAGTCAATGATTTCTTTGTCATTTTACTTGTTTGTGTACTGTAGTGTTATTATTATTCACTTTGTACACTTACGTGCACTATTCTTGTCTCTGCACCAATTGACCTTTTTCCTCAACCTTGGAATCTCTTGGAGTTTTTAACTGAATTCCTTGTATAGTGTTTAATGTAGTTTTGTGACTTTATTACATTATTTCAACAATAATTGATGTCTGTAGTACTGCTTAATTTCTTAATCATTTGCATGTGATTGATGTAACATATTACTAATTTATAGTTCCTAAATATTGTTACACAACCATTGGATTTGAATTTCTACTACACGATTATCGTTTTATGATTTATGTTGTCTTTTGTTTGTACTTTTAGGAACCAAAAATGGAGTATGCGTTCGATATACCTTCTACATGCTCATGAGTCCCGACCAATAGATGCATCCTCAAGGTTGTCAATGATGTATTGACAACCTAGATGATGCACATAAAGATCTATTTTTAAATTCTTGCATTCGCCCACTAGTGCACATTCCCAACTTGAAATTGTCATCTCAAATAATCCACCAGCTTCTTCGGAGGACCTTGAAATCATAAATATGTCGTGTGGTTCAAATTTGGAGAAAATGAAGCGAGATTCGGGTTACAAAAATTTTCGCTTATAACCGGATTAAAGATTGTGGATGATGTGGCTACGTACGAGTTTCCAAAAAAAGGAGTTTGCTTTTGCATCTATTCAAGAGAAGCGAGGGAAGATCACAGGGAATGACTTGCTTGTGGAATTTAATAATTTGGATAAGAAGAAAGATGCAAAGTTGAAATACAAATTGGGACTTCTCTCGGTCGTTGAGCATGTTGTTTTGTTTACAGAGTGCGAGACTCTTGTAGATGAAATATGGTTTCATTTGATTGAAGATTTGGAGCAGTTTAATAGCTTGGGGGAACTTATCGTATGAGTACACCGTAAAGTTGTTCACGCCGAACACTTTCAGTAATAAAAAAAAGTTCAAAGTCGTAAACGTATTCTCTGCATGGATTTTCCCATGGTATTTTTCATATAAATATATATTTATGCTATTTCTTATTTATTTATGTTAGTTGTATTCTTAATTTTGTTTTCTTGTTTGCTAAGCAGGTTTGGGCATTTGAGGCACCTAGGAAGACAATGAGCTAAAAATTGTGGTAGTGGCCGACTACTGAGAATGATTTTTTGGAAAATGGATAAACAGTTGCGAAACGAGCAGCTTAGTATGTTTTTCAACATGTCGGAGGTAATTTTGATTATAGATAATTCATCTTATTTATTCTTATACTTTTGGAAAAACTAATTATATTACAATCAATTAGGTTCAATTTCAACGAACGTTAGAACCTTCAAGAAGTTGAAACTTCATACTTGAAGAATTCGGGAAGAAGAAAATGTGTCTCAAGATGAGGAAGAAGAAGGCAATATATCTAAAGTTAAGGATGAGGATGAGGATGAGGATGAGGAAGAAGAAGAAAATGATGCATCTCAATCTGATCCACCACAACCGCAAGTTTTGGATGCTGAAAAGATTGCAACTATAGTGAGGGGATGTCATGAACGACGAGATGAAAGTGTTTTCGGAGCAAATGGAGATGAAGATGAACAACATTTTTGACAGAATAAAAATTGTAGTTTTTCCAGTAAAAGATAGTCCATCTACCCCTGCTACTTATGACGTGACAAATGTTGATCAAGAGGTTGATGCGGAGAATAATGTGCGGGATACGGAGACCACTCGAACATTAGATTGAGTTGAATGCGTTGAAGGTATTTTTTTTAAAATCAATTTATCATATTAATGTTATTACTCGATTATTAGTCAAAATAAACACAACAAGTTATTATAATATTTTTTTAGTTAAAGATATATTTTAAAACAAATGTAAATTACTTAATTTTTTTTTCTTTTGTAGACATGATCATTTCACCATCTCCTATGTCCGACAAAGAAATGGTTGGACTTCATGATGACGTGGGCTTGGAGATGAGAGCCAAAGATGATGTTGTCTTGGTTGAAGACTATTTTTCTGAGGAGTATGTCTCATCAATAACATCTGACAAGAATGAACATGGATTTGATACTAGTATGTAAATTATAATTGTAATTATACGTAATTTGATAGTTCATTCTTGTAAATAAATGAGTATTTATTTTTTTCTTGCTTATTGTAGGTGTTGTGATCAACCCGTCATCAGCCATCGTTGTGTTCTAAGAAAGACAAATCTCGGCACCTATGGAGATCAAGAAAACCGTTGAAGATGATATACTTGGGTTTCCCTTGGAAGAGGGCACCGAAAGAAAAGAAAGGTCACCGTTCTACATACTCCGTGGAGGAATCTTGAAAAAAAGAAAAAAAATTCCAACTGTGACGGGGTACGACCCTTATAGGCTAGTGGATCCAGCTAAATTTGAAGATCTAAATACGTGGTTATCGAGCTCCCCTGAAAGGTATGTATTTGTGATAAGTTAATTGTTGGCTATTTATTGTAATATATAAAGTTGTCTTTGTTTAATATACTGAGTTTATATATAGTGTTGAAGTTGACTTATCTTGAGGATAACACGGAAAGAATTCTTTTATAAACTTCTGAACGGTGATGGCTATCTAGTGAGTTAAACTATTTAAAAAAATTTATTCGATATTTTACTCCTCTAAACATAATATTTATTAATCTAATAAATATTATATTCTTAGCATGTAGATGCTATCCTTTCTCATATTCGATAGCGTGCTATAGAGTTCCTTCTCTTGTTTAGAGAAGATTGTGTCATCTTAAACTCGCATTTCGTCTCTTATGTGAGAATGTTCTTTAGAGAGAGGTCAAAGACTCAAAGTTTTGATAAAAAATTTCCAAGGGCCTTAGATAATTACGCCAAGGGATTGTACCAACTCATGGAAAACCGTGGACTTGTTATACTAAATTATATGTTCCTTTTTGCAATGAGAACAATGACCATTGGCTAGCACTCGAGATTGATCTTTCCGGCAGATCCATTTACGCATATGATATTCAACAAGTGTTATGCGGAAGCCACAATTTGATAAGGAACTGGAGCCCATTCGAGTTTGTGGTACCGATCCTAATGAGGAGAACACATAAAAAAAATAAAAAAAAATACAACAATCAAAATATAATTTGAAGGCTTAACAACTTGCTTCATTGCATTGGAAGAAACATAAAAAATAATACAAAAGTCTAAATATAACTTCAATGCTTAGCAACTCACTTGATTGCATTGGAAAATATTTGAAAAGCAATACACTATTTAAAATATAACTTCAAGTCGCTTGATTGAGGTTAATCTCCTCACACCTTCCACGAGTATGTCCGACTTTAATTTGAACACCTACTACATTTACGCATTTGACGAGGTTTAGTAGTTGATTTTGTTCGAGGTTCATCTGTTGATTTTTTCCATTCGAAAGGCCTGCCCTTTGGACGTCATGACAGTGGCGGCAACACGATTCTTGACATAATTTGTTCTGAAAGCATTCAATCGGTCTCATTGGGCAAAGGGTGAATGGGTTCAGAGTATGTATCTCTCCAACAAGAGCTCGAATACATTATAGTGCAGAATTTGTAGTCGTTGTCATACACAAATCTTATCGCGGCAATGACATGTGCATTTGGAAACTGATCCATTTCAAACTTTCGGCATGTGCATAACCCTTACTCGAGATCAACTACATGTCTTCCACCAACTTGCAAAATCATCGGAGTTACATGGACCACTTTTCGTCCATTGGACTCGTCGTATCTATTGCGCATCTTCTACTCAAATGGTGGGGGTAAGAAAGCTACTGCATTTTGTAGAACTAAGATATCATTCGTTGAACCACTTTTGCAATATCGCCCTGATATATTCAATTAGACAAAGGATAGGAATTTCTCGAGCACGCTTCAAAACAGAGTTTAACAATTCAGCATTGTTTGTTGTCATTATGTTGAAACGAATTGCTCTAAAATGTGCTCTAGCCCAACGATGCAAATCAGCACTCTCTACGTATGCTTGCATTTCATCATGCTTATTGCATAATGCTATTATGTTGTATTCGAAATGAGGTATTGTGTATGCTTTGGCTGTTGCCCAAAACAATACATCTAATTTCAATCTTGGAAACACAGATTTTATGTTTCTCACCAAGTGATAGTTACAATATCCATGATGTGCATGTTGAAACACTTTTATCAAAAGCACCAAGAATACTTGTTCTCCTATCTGAAACTATAACAAGATCTGGAAAATCACCTGTTATATTTTTCAACTTTTTAAAGAAGAAAGTCTAAGAAAATGTTCTCGGAGTCTGCTATTGCCTAAGTGGATAAATTTGAAGATTTGCATTCTGACATGTTGTAATGAGCAAAGTACCACGATATCTCCCCGTCAAGAATGTCCCATCCACAGATATTATTCTTCTGATAGAAGAGTGGAATCTACGAATGCACGGCCCTAAAGCTCTGGATTCCGCTCTTCTATCAGAAGAGTAATATCTGTGGATGAGACATTCTTGACGGGGAGATATTGTGGTACTTTGCTCATTGCAACATGTCAGAATGCAAATCTTCAAATTTATCCACTTACTTGGGCAAATAGTAGACTCCGAGAACATTCTTTCTTGGACTGTCTTCTTTGAAAAGTTGAAAGATATAACAGGTGATTCTCCAGATCTTGTTATTGTTTCAGATAAGGGAACAAGTATTCCTGGTGCTTTTGATAAAGTGTTTCAACATGCACACCATGGATATTGTAACTATCACTTGGTGAGAAACCTAAAATTTGAGTTTCTAAGGTTGGAATTAGATCCATTGTTTTGGGCAACAGTCGAAGCATACAGTACCTTATTTCGAATACAACATGGTAGCATTACGCAATAAGCATGAGAAAATGCGGGCATACCTAGAGAACGTTGATTTGCACCGTTGGGCTAGAACACATTTTAGAGCAACTCGTTTCAACATAATGACAACAAACAATGTTGAATCGTTAAACTCTGTTCTAAAGCATGCTCGATAATTTTCTATCATTTGTCTAATTGAACATATCAGAGCGACATTGCAAAAGTGGTTCCACGAAAGACATCCTAATTCTACAAAATGCAGTAGCTTTCTTACCCCCACCATTTGAGCAGAGGATGCGCAACAGATATGACGAGTCTAATTGATTAGAAGTGGTCCATGTAACTCCGATGATTTTGCAAGTTGGTGGAAGATATGTAGTTGATCTCGAGGAAGGGTTATGCACATGTCGAAAGTTTGAAATTGATCAATTTCCATGTGCACATGCCATTGCCGCAATAAGATTTGTGAATGACGACTACAAATTTTGCACTATGATGTATTCGAGTTCTTGTTGGAGAGAGTCATACTCTGAACCCATTCACCCTTTGCCTTATGAGACCGATTGGATGGTTCCAGAACAAATTATGTGAAGAATCGTGTTGTCGCCACTATCACGACGTCCAAGGGGCAGACCTACATTCGAACGGAAAAATCAGCAGGTGAGCCTCGAACAAAATAAACTACTAAACCTTGTCAAATGTAGTAGGTGTTCAAATTAAAGTCGGCCATAATCGTGTGAGGAGATTAACCTCAATCAAACGACTTGAAGTTATATTTTGAGTAGTGTTTTCCAATGCAATCAAGTGAGTTGAAGTTATGATTAGACTTTTGTATTGTTTTTTATGTTCTTTCCAATGCAATGAAGCAAGTTGTTAAATCTTGAAGTTATATTTTGATTTGTGTAATTTTTTTTTTTTTTTTTTNTGATGTGTTCTCATTAGCATCGGTACCACAACTCGAATGAGCTTCAGCTCTTTATCAAATTGTGGCTTCCGCATAACACTTGTTGAACTATCATATGCGTAAATGCATGTGCCGGAAAGATCAATCTCGAGTGCTAGCCAATGGTCATTGTTCTCATTGCAAAAAGGAACATATAATTTAGTACAACAAGTTCACGGTTTTCAATCAGTGGGTACGATCCCTCTGGCGTAATTATCTAAGGGCTTTAGATAATTTTTATCAAAGCTTTGAGTCTTTGACCTCTCTCTAAACAGCATTCTCAAATAAGAGACGAAATGCAAGTTCAAGATGGCAAAATCTTCTCTAAACAAGAGAGGGAACTCTATAGCATGCTCTCGAATGTGAAAACGGGCTGTATCTACATGCTAAGAGTATAATGTTTATTAGATTAGTAAATATCATGTTTAGAGGAGTAAAATATCGAATAAATTTTTGTAAATAGTTTACCTCACAAGAAAGCCATTCACCGTTCAAAAGTTTATCAAAAAATTCTTTCCGTGCTATACCCCAAGATAAGTCAACTTCAGCACTACATAAAAAATCAGTTCATTAAACAAAGACAACCTTATGTATTACAATAAGTAGCCCACAATTAACTTAACACAAATACATACCTTTCAGGGGAGCTCTGGCCAGAGCTCCCCTTTTCTCGCCGGCGCTTCTCTTCAAAATTGGAGTCGATTGCCTTCCTCAGCGTCGTCGGGCTCTGGCCAGAGGACCCCTCTGACTCCTCGGCTTACCCCTGATGTCGCTCTCTCCCGATTTCGTCCTTATCGACCTGCAATTGGAATCCTGGCCTCGGTCATCGGCGAGTTTTTTAGCGATAGTCTGCCCCTTGGTCTCCAACTGGTCCGTGATTGGTGGTTCTCCCTTGGTCATCGGAGGGATGGTGATTGGTGGAGGTATGACTATTGATTCTTTTGGTCCGTGCTTAGAGGCGTCTCCTCGGTCGACCTTCTCCTTTCCGGCGAGGCTTACGGAGAGATTGGGATCTCTGGTTGCTGGCGTGGCAGGGATGGTGTTGGGGGAGGTGCGGGTCAGCGGGTGGGGCTGGGATCCGTCTGCTGTGACGCATTATGTCGGGGTAGTCGGAGTCGAGGAACTGTATTGCTCCCACCCTCTCGCTTTTCTCTGGTGTTGGGAACGAGGTGCTTTGGTGCTACCGGGCCCGGCTAGTGGTGTTAGACGTGTTTCTGGTGGTGCTGGTGTGGGGAGTCTGTTTGCTGTTCCTCGAGATTGGAGGTGGGTCGTTTGGGGATTGGTTTGGTGTTCGGGTTCGGCTGCTTGTATAGGCCGATTGGCAGTTTCGGTGGCTGTTCATGGGCTTTTGGATCTCTCCCTGAAATTGATGGTTCATCCACTGGTTCGACTCAGATGTTCTGCTGGGGAAGGGCTTAGTTTGTTCCTTGTTTAGGCTTTTAGTTTATTTTATTTGGTGTTTTTGTATTCTTGTTATCTATATTTGTGTCTTGGTTTGGATTAGTCTGTTTGTGTCTGTCTTGTATTTTAGGTTTGGGTCACTTGACCCCTGTGGAAGGGATTACTCCGTTGGAGTCGTCCCACATTACCTCGTTGGGGGTCGTTCCACATTACCTCGTTTGGGGTCGTTCCGCATTTAGGTCGTTGGTGTTGTGTCATTCTGAGTTTTTTTCTAGCGTTGCTAGTCGTCTCTAGGCGGTCTTTTAGACCTGTCCTCCCAGTTTTATTCAGCTGTTGGCTGTATTATTCAGCCATGGGCTGTGTACTTTGCACATTTGTGCGTTTTTGTTATATAATATCTTCTATCGTTTCGTAAAAAAAAACAAAAAAAAAAAGGGGGAGCTCGATTACCACGTATTTAGATCTTCAAATTTAGTTGGATCCACTGGCCTATAAAGGTCGTACTCCGTCACAGTTGGAAATTTTTTTATTTTTTCAAGATTCCTCCCAGAGTAAGTAGAACGGCGGTCTTTCTTTTCTTTCGGTGCCCTCTTCCCTTAGGAGACCCAAGTGCATCATCTTAAACGGTTTTCTCGATCTCCATAGATGTCGAGAGTTGTCTTTCTTGGAACGCAACGATGGCTGATGACGAGTTGGTCACAACACCTATAATAAGCAAGAAAACAATCAATACTCATTTATTTACAAATATGTACTATTAAATTACGTATAATTACAATTATATTTATATTGTATTAAATTCATGTTCATTCTTGTCAGATATTATTGGTGAGACATCCTCCTCAGAAGAATAGTCTTCAACCAAGACAACATCACCTTTGGCCCTCATCTCCAAGCTCTCGTCATCATGAAGTTCAACCATTTCTTTCTCGGGCATGGGTGATGAATTGATCGTGTCTGCAAAAGAGAAAAAAATTAAGTAATTTGCATTTATTTTAAAATATATCTTTAACTATAAAAAAAATATTTCAATAACTTGTTGTATTTATTTTAACTAATACTTGAGTAATAACATTAATATGATGCATTGATTTTAAAAAACTACCTTCAACACTTTCAACGCAATCTACTTTCGAGCGGTCTCCATATCCCGCACATTATCCTTAGCATCAATCTCTTGATCAACATTTGTCCCGTCATAAGTAGCATGGGTAAATGGACTATCTTTTGCTGGAAAAACTACATTTTTTATTAAAATTTGTTCATCTTCATCTCCATTTGCTACGAAAATATTCTCATGTCGTTCTTCACGACTTCCCTCACTATAGTTGCAATCTTTTCAACATCCAAAACTTACGGTTGTGGTGGATCAGATTGAGATGCAATCAAATTTCGTTAAAATATTTTTTAAAAGGAAAAAAAAAATGCTCTGAGCAAGCCTTTCTTTTCTTTGTTCTAGTATTTATACCATTTTTTGATTGAAATTTTCAGGTAGAGATACCTTTAGCTCCTATTCTCCCCTATGCCGAGGATGTGTTTGATGGTCGACACTGTCATTCAAGTTTCAGAAGGGTAATTTTGTTGAAATTATTTTTATTATTTTAATTTATTTGTTTTTATATATTTATTAGCTTGCATACGTGGTTTGGTTGGTTGGTTAGTGAGATGCTGCCCACATGGAGATTCCTTTTTATTTTGAAATACCCTGTGTTTCTTTTGCCTCTCTTATTCTTCTCGTTTTGCAGTTAGATGTTGTCATTGATATGACTAGCATACTAGATAAGCAGCCACATTTTAGGCAACTCGTGGTAGATATTTTCAATCCCTTAAGCTTGCTGGTAAAGATAGTAAGGATGGTGAACAAGTAGTAGCAACTCTTGGTGCACAAGTGAGAAAGTTGTTTGGAAGTCCCGAGTTTATAAAGGCATTTGTTGACACACATGAGGAGATATTCTATAGAATCTGTTTTCGCATGAGGGACTAATATGTTCATTCCAAGCTAGTAGATATACGATTCCTATTCTCATAATAATTTTGTAGGATCCTATGATGTTAGCATACATTAACACGTTCTCATTGGATGAAAATGACCAAGTACAAATGGAATATCTGAAGAGTGATGCCTTGTTTGGATTCTTTTTGGCAGAGGTACAAGACTTTTTTCATATGAGGTTTTAATTTTGTACTTACCACTGTGAATTGGATTTATTGATCATTAACTATTCATTTACATAATACTAATTACATATTATTGGATCAAATTACCACTGTGAACGGATGAGGCAAAAGACGCTTGAGTTGATCGAGAAGATGAGGGTGGAAGAGGAGGTGGAGATGGATGCAACGAGTGATTTGTTGTGGGAGCTTTGTTTACAAGCTAAAGTTCAAAAGGAGTGAGTGAAAGTTGGTGGAGCTTCGACGTTGTGCTATATCTTTTATTAGGTTAAATATATGTTGGGTTTATGTTTGGCATTGATTCTCTATTCAAAGTGAGATCCATTGGTTCAGCGAGATCAATTTGGACTCGGTTGAAAAACTTCAACTTCCATGTTACAAACAGAGTCCTATCTGACCGCCCATCAAGCGACTTTCCCAACTTTGATGATGTATATAGTCATGTTTCAATTTCTTTATAGAGTGTTGCCTTCTTTGCATTGATTTTTTATTTCTGGCTGCTTCACTTTTTTGAGAAACTGGCCCGCAATCAACCATTATCACAATCGAGCATTATCACACATATATTTCAACTTAATCTTTGCGCACTTGTTTGTCGATGAATTTCATAAATGCTAGGATGATGTTGGATGTCGATTTTTGTGTGGAGGTTCAGAGAAAGGGGAGTGGTGAGGCATATAAGAGAGACAAGATAGCAAACGTGATAAATGAAGTAATTGTGGAGAAAACAAAAGATTGACTAAAGGGAAGGGCACTTAATTTGTGCTATCAATGTACTAAACTCTAGGGTTATCCACCATGATGGTTCAAACACTTACACTAGCGTGGACACTAACGTAATTACTTTATTAGATTAACAAAGTAATTAACGAGACACAATATGTGAACTAAGGTACAACACTTCACTTAAGATCAAAATATCCCAACTATTTTATTAATACACTCTCTCACTCTTCAAATACATGACACTCTCAAATTTTCCTCTTAGAGCACCAACAATGCATTGGGTCTCTTAATAAAATATCATATGACACATAAGAAATAGACTTAGTCTATTAAAAAATTTCTTCCAATGCAATTAAAAGTTGGCATAGTCTAGCTTATGTGGCAATAAAAAAAAAGAGACCAAGTCCACACTTGGGTTTATTTTGGACCCAAGTACAAACCCAAACACTCATAATTTATTCATAATTTAAATTTTCTTTTAATAAAAGAAACATATTAGAACATTTTTATTGGTTGGCATGTATGCTAGACCTAGTATTTTATTTTTGCATTGAATAGCTTTTGAGTTTTTTTACTTGGGTTTGTCCATGTCATTTAGGACTTAAGTCTATTTATATGTCACATATGTAAAATTAGACCCAATGCATTGTGGGTGTTCCTAGATGCTTTGATACTTTGTCGGTCTCCTTTATTTATAGCCACCACCTCCTCTAAGGCATCCCGTCTAGGTTTTTAACCGTAGTTACATCAAGTAGATTAGTGTAGATAGATAATCTACGGTTAAAATTCTCGAAGGAATGGTTCCGTAACAGTACTATAGTAAGGACTATAGTATTTCTCCTCGAAGATATAGTACAACTATGAAGCCCCTCCAACTTCACTCACTCCTCGTGAACTTTTTGTTTGTAAACAAAGCTCCCACAACAACTCACTCGTTGCATCCATCTCCACCTCTTCTTCACCCTCATCTTCTCGCTCAACTCAAGCGCCCTTCCCCTCATCTGTTCTCCCGTTTTCTCCACAATCACTTCATTTATCGCCTTCGCTATCTCTTCTCCCTTATACACCTCACCATTCCCTTTCCTCTCGACCTCCACACAAACACCGGCATCCACCATCATCTTAACATCTATGAACATGTTAAGCTTCATCGGCATGCCTATGACGGGCACCCCATAGTACACGCTCTCCATCAACGAGCTCCACCCGCAGTGGCTCACGAACCCTCCCGTGCTACGGTGCGCCAGCACATCCGCCTGCGGGGCCCACCCGACCACGACCATCCCCCTTTCCCCCACCCTCCCGAGGAACCCTTCCGGAAGGGCCTCTTCAAGGGGAATCGACCCTTCGGCCGGGAACCGAACCACCCACACGAAGCTTGCATGGCAAGACTCGAGCCCCCTCGCTATCTCTGCCATCTCTTCCTTGGATGGGAAGCACTCGCTGCCAAACGAGACGTACATGGTCGAGCGCGGGCCCTTCCCGTCCAGCCACCGTAGAATCTCTGAGCTTCCCGAGATGACGGTGGCGGCAAGCGGGCCCACGGTTCGGAGTTTCTTCCGGAAGGCTCCAGAGAGGTAGTCGATGTACTTCCCCTCCAACGCACGGCACGTCTTCATCAGGACAACACCGGACGACAGCTCGAAGTTGATGAAAGGGTTCCGGTCCTCGAAAAAGATGTTGTCCTTTAGAAACTCGGTGAACGAGTCCATGCTCTCCTTCGCGTGGTCGGCCAGATGGAGTTCCGGGAAAGGAAAGGTTTGTTCGGTGGAGTAGTAGTGGTGGTAGACGTAGGATGTGGTGGCAGTCCCAAGGGGGAGGAAATGGAATGCCGGGATGTTCTTGGACGAAGCGATTCAGATGGCCCACGGTTCGAAAGCGTCATAGATTACGAGGTCGGGATTTAGCGTGCCGACGATGTGTGAAAAGTCGAGTTGCGATGTCTAAACAGTTTGAGGAGAGCGGAGACGAGGTTCGAGGGAAGATTTTTGGTGGTTTGGTGGTGCGGGGGAAGATCCGGCGATGGCTGCAAATGGAGTTCGACCAAGTCTATGGAGTGTTGAAGAGAGTTTTTGAGAATGAAGTCTTGGATTGAGGGGAAATTGACGATGATTGTGCAGAGGTGGATGTGGAAGTTTTTTCTGCTGAGGAGTCTTTTGGCTAGCTCGAGATAAGGGAATATATGGCCATGAGCTAGCCATGGGAACATGAGGATTTTCAAAGTGCCTGTGCTTGAATCCATTTTTGGTGAGAGATCTTGATGCAAGCTTTGCAATTTTTTATTTTTTGGTTCTGTTATTCAAAAACTGTCTGAGATTTATTTGCTTGGTTCTAGGATATATGAAAATGAGTGGTCACTGGTGAGTGGGAATAGTTACAATGTGGCTCACGTGGAACATGGTCTTATTGCGGCAGGGCTATCGGCCGCGACGATTGTACCGACGGCAGGGCTGTCGGCCGCGATGGCTGTACCGACTACGTGGCTATCCGTTGCGGTCAACATTTGTGTGTGAACTGTGTGTGTGTGTGAACTGTGTGTACGTGAAGAAGAAATGTGTGGGTGTTTGTGAGATAGGTATTATTTATTGTGGGACCTACAAATTGGGTGGGTGAATGGTAATTATTAGAAATGTCTGGATTACCTATGTATACATATTTACGAAATTTCCCCGACACGTTTGACTGTCATATTTATATTTTGACTAGATCATAATTATTGATATGTTGGATTCAATGGTACAAATTTATTCTCATTTATTTCATTATTTACCATTCTCATCGGATCTAATATATATATATATATAGGGGTTGGTTCAAATAAAATCCAGCCTTGGTGTGAGAACCGTGATAACTATATTTGATGTTATTTTTAACTGTGTATGATGCTATTTTTAATATTACATGATGCTATCATTTTTACAAATGATAATATCAATTGTGTTGCTATTTTTAACAAATATATCTTGGTTAAAAATAACACTAAAACATACTCAATCATAGCACTTCATACAATTAAAATAGCAGGTTTTCACGGTTCTCACACTATAACTTGGTTCTCATTTGAACCACATCCTATATATATATATGTATATATATATATATATATATGATGTTGTTCAAATGAGAACCAAGTCTTAGCGTGAAAACTGTGAGAACCGCTATTTTTAATTGTTCGAAGTGCTATAATTTATTGTGTTTTCGTATTATTTTTAACTAGTATGTATTTTATTAAAACTATCTAACACAATTTATATTAAGATTTGTGAAAATGAAAGAATCATGTAATACAAAAAACATCATACACAATTACAAATAACATCAAATATGGTTCTCACGGTTCTCACACCAGGACTAGTTTTTACAAATACATCATATATATATATATATGGTCACGCTCCGGTGAGAATGATGCTCAATGAAGAAAATAAGAATAAATCTTAGCCATCATATCGGATGATCCAATAGCTAAAAAAGAAACCCAAATTTTAAACACATTAAGGGCAGTATGATAATATTCGCGGGCCCCACCCAACACTAACTTACCCTACCCAATTCAAAACCCACCTAATCACCAGTGGGACCCATCCACTCACTTCTTTCACGCACAACATATACACACACACCCAACCACTATCTACACTCACACTCACACGCACTGACAGGCGTATCTGAACCGTCCGTTACCCATGTCCGTCACCGCCGTCGTCATTACTGCACCTTACGGTCGGCAGGGGCCACACCGACATCGTCAGAGAGCTCCTCATGTCCATCGTTGCGGTTGCGGTTGAAACTAAGGCCTGAGCTCGCCGACAAGCCCGACGTGATCGATCGTACGACGCCCCTGCACCTGGCGGCCGGCAGTAGTCACACCAAGGTTGTCAGAGAGCCCCTCGTGGCCGGCGTGGCGGTCGAGCGGGAGATGGCCTTGCCAGAGGTGAAAACAAATTAGATAATAACCTGCGAGTTGAGATTCAGGATTTAGAGGTTTCATTATTTTTTTGGAAAATTAGATAATAGTTAGGGACATATTTGCAATTTCATAAAATTTTATTGTTTTTCAATTTTGTTCATGGGAATATATAATTTATTCCATTATTTTAATAAATGCATATTAATCATAAGTAAAATGCACAATACTTAAAAATTTTAATATGTTATTTATGGATATGCATATTAAAAATTACATATATTGCAGGCTGCACAATATTTATACACTAAATGCACATTAACGATTTTGAGAATGCACATTTTTGTAACACAATGGCCCGTGTGGA
>BKCP01012625.1:1159242-1181264 GCA_008636005.1 Striga asiatica
CTTCTTTTTCGGGCCTGATCTGTTTCTTGAAAAATCAATTTGATGTCCTCCAGCAAGGTTAATTATTGAGTTGCAAGTTTTTCTATATACGAATGTTTGATTTAGTAAATGGGGTATGGAGTTATCCATAACTTTATGTATTGACACATGTTCAATGTGTAGGACACGTGTCAATACACCATTTGCATATAAAAAATTTGCTCCACTAAGGATGATCAAATTTTGTCTCACCGGGTTTTTCTGAAATGAATGAGACAACGATGTATAATGGCCGCAAGCTACACTACAAGATGTTCAGAAGTTTTTATTCAAATCTTTTTTTCTTTCAACTAGTTTACATATGTTTAGAAAATAGTTCTTCAAGGGGGAGTGTTATAAATTTATGCAATCGGTAGGTTCACCTACCGAATTAATATTCATATATGTGAATGACTTTTTTTCTTGTTGTAATTATATTATTACGATTGTGTCATCAGAAGTTTTCCTATAAATAAGAATTGTAGTTATAATGAAAATCGTACCAAAAGAATACATTTTTCAATATTCTCTCTTTACCCTTAGTTTTATAACAAAAACAAATTTTAGATTCTAACCATATTATTACGATTGTGTCATCAGAAGTTTTCCTATAAATAAGAATTGTAGTTATAATGAAAATCGTACCAAAAGAATACATTTTTCTATATTCTCTCTTTACCCTTGGTTTTATAACAAAAACAGATTTTAAATTCTAACCATATTATTAATTTTTTC
This sequence comes from Striga asiatica, assembly GCA_008636005.1. Taxonomy (NCBI): domain Eukaryota; kingdom Viridiplantae; phylum Streptophyta; class Magnoliopsida; order Lamiales; family Orobanchaceae; genus Striga; species Striga asiatica. The sequence goes on from BKCP01012625.1 coordinate 1,159,996, forward strand.
CACAAATATTTACTTTCACATCCAAAAATATTTATAAAAATCGTAACAAGTTAGGTAAATTTTTTCAGGTTGGTCAATTAACTTTGTCAATGTAATTATTTCTTAAGTTTTATTTAATTATATATACAAAAAAATAATTCTTCAATTAATACAATTTACAATGTAAGAGATAGTGACCAGATCCATTAAAAACTTTTACTATTGACCCGTACAAAAATATTAATTTTTGTTTAGAATTTCAACATGTGATTTATTTATATGTGATTTAATTTTTGTTTCAGCATCAGGTACGTATAAATTATTCTACAATTAATATTAACAACTGGAGGCTTAATTTTTATTTTTCACGCCATGCATTTCAAAATAGATATTTTGTCATTGGACATGATGTGATAATGAGAAAGCTACAAGTCAATAAGACCATGTTCCACGTGACTCGTGAACCACATTGTAACTATTCCCACTCACCACTCATTCTCATATCCTATAACCAAGCAAATAAATCTTAGACAGNATGGATTCAAACACACTTTGAAAATCCTCATGTTCCCATGGCTAGCTCATGGCCATATATTCCCTTATCTCGAGCTAGCCAAAAGACTCCTCAACAGAAAAAACTTCCACATCCACCTGTGCACGACCGCCGTCAATTTCCCCTCAATCCAAGACTTCATTCTCAAAAACTCGCTTCAACACTCCATAGACTTGGTTCAACTCCATTTGCAGCCATCGCCGGAGCTTCCCCCGAACCACCATACCACCAAAAATCTCCCCTCGAACCTCATCCCCTCTCTCCTAAAATTATTACAGACATCAGAACCCAACTTTTCAGACATCGTCAGCACGCTAAATCCCGACCTCGTGATCTACGACGTTTTCCAACCGTGGGCCGCCAGAATCGCTTCGTCCAAGAGCATCCCGGCCGTCCATTTTCTCCCCCTCCGAACTGCCACCACATCCTACGTCTACCACCACCACTCCACCGAACAAAACTTCCCTTTCCCGGAACTCCATCTGTCCGACCACGCGAAGGAGAGAATGGACTCGTTCGTCGAGTTTCTAAAGGACAACATCTTTTTCGAGGGCCGAAACTCTTTCATCAACTTCGAGCTCTCGTCGGGTGTTGTCCTGCTGAAGACGTGTCGCGCGTTGGAGGAGAAGTACATCGACTACCTCTCCGGAGCCTTCCGGAAGAAACTCCCGGCCGTGGGCCCGCTCGCAGCTTGGAGATTCTGCGGTGGCTCGACGGTAAAGGCCCACGGTCGACCGTGTACGTCTCGTTCGGCTTCGAGTGCTTCCCGTCCAAGGAAGAGATAGCGGAGATAGCGAGGGGGCTCGAGGCTTGCCGCGCAAGCTTCGTGTGGGTGGTTCGGTTCCCCTTGAGGAGGCCCTTCCGGAAGGGTTCCTCGGGAAAAGGGGTTGGTCATGGTCGGGCGGGCCCCGCAGGCCAATTTGTTGGCGCACCGTAGCACGGGAGGGTTCGTGAGCCACTGAGGGTGGAGCTCGTTGACGGAGAGCGTGTACTATGGGGTGCCCGTCATAGGCATGCCGATGAAGCTCAACATGTTCGTAGATGTTAAGATGATGGTGGATGCCGGTGTTTATGTGGAGGTCGAGAGGAAAGGGAATAGTGAGGGGTATAAGGGAGACAAGATAGCGAACGCGATAAATGAAGTGATTGTGGAGAAAACGGGAGAACGGATGAGGGGAAAGGCGCTTGAGTTGAGCGAGAAGATGAGGGTGGAAGAAGAGGTGGAGATGGATGCAACGAGTGAGTTGTTGTGGGAGCTTTGTTTACAAGCTAAAGTTCAAAAGGAGTGAGTGAAGTTGGAGGGGCTTCAACGTTGTACTAGCGAGTGATAAGTTTAAAATATTTTAGCTTTCGTGTCGTACATTTTATTCCAAATGTAACAAGTTTGTGATGCAGTTTTATTTACACAATAAAGGGGTTCTATAATTTCTGAATTTTTCTTGGGAGATGGCAATGAAGTTTACAAAAGTCGATCAAAAACTTGTTCAATCGTAATTTTCAAAATAAGAAACCTCAAGGCCTAGCATCGCTATCCGATAATTGGTATTGAGATAATGAATCTTGCTTATGTCAGAGGGATTCTTTAAAGTTTCGACTTTGAATCTCTCAAATGGAGTGTAATCTACAATTGTTATGAGGCTAAAGATATCTAGGCATGCACAAGGAACACATCACTCACTAGAGAAATGTCTGAGGACAATGACGTTGACCACGATACTTAGTCGAGACTCTCAAGAAACTGAGAGAAACTGGAATATTTTGGCTGCCACCCTAGTTCTGATCGAGTTCTTGAGTTGTTCAATTTCTTACCTAAAGGACCCGTTGTCCCTGCACACATAAAAATCAATGCCAATTTAGACATATATATATGATTTGCCAAATAAATTGCAGTACAAAAGTAGGAAACTCACCGGTAAAACCTTCAAATTTCTTACTATATTTTCCACTCTTGCAAACCAATTCCATTACTTCCTGCCTGAAAAGCAATGAAAATATAATCACATTATAGATTGTTGTCCTACATTCGTAAATGTATATCAAGTCGAACAAAACCTGGATAACGGGTTATTATCACAGCCAAGAAATATCTGGCTACGAAATTTCTTTTTCAAGATGGCAATTGAAAGAGAAGCTGCATCCTGAACAATTTACAAGTGTTAATTCAAGTCAAACATAAATGAAGCAATATACATAACATCACAACTAGTTTTTCAGATGTATGTTCAATGGTAATCATTACATTTGTGCGAGTGAGAGAGAGAGAGAGAGTGAGAGAGAGAGAGAGTCACCTCATAATGTATTAGATTTAGGATGTGATCGGGTCGAGAATCAGCACTACCATTCTTCAACCAATATGCATGGGCACCTCTATCTTCTTTGTATTACAAGTTAAGGAAGGTTGTTTACATGGTTTGTTTCCATTATTTGAACTTGGTAGTTTCCAAATTTGCATTCAAAATCTAAAAAGGATATATAAAGCCCAGCCAGCCTAACAACACAACCACCAGCCTCCAACACTAGTTTCTCCACATTCAGCAGAGTATCTAGTTTCGGGTTCCTCCCCGTTGGTACTACTGGAGTGTTCTGTAGAAGTATCATGGTAACTTATAGCGAAATTAGTTTAATATATTAGCTATAATTAATTTTTTTTTTTTTTTAGCAANTTTTTTTTTTTTTTAGCAAGAGAGTGTCGAAATGTCAGGTGACATACCTCATCGCAAGATCCATTGTCATAACAGTCATAGAGAGCAGAACTTGAAGTAAATAAGAAAGAACCTTCACGATTCCATTTTAAAGTTCCTTCCCTATATATGATTGGTTCGGGAGCATAAAGTAGTGCTAACTTTTAATTAGCTCAGCTATAAATTGTACAGAATAAGCAGAAAAAAGTTCGAACGAAGAATACATGAGAAACAAACAAAATGCATGTTATTTCAAGTCGAAATACTATATTAATCAAAATTCTTAAATCCAATCTCCTAAACCCGAGGAAAAATGTAATTCTTAACTTGCAGATAATAACTACGACAAAAAACTATATACACTGGTCGTTGGCATACTGCTCAGAAAGCCACAACACAACACATAAGGCATCTCTTTACATGCAGATAGTGACATTGCCAACAAGACACCATTTAAAGATGTTATTAATTAAAGAAAGTACCTAACTTCGCCTAGGTAGTCTGGATTTCGGGAAGGAGGAGCACAAAAGATAACATTAGGGAACTTATGAGCCACTTGGGTTCCCTTTAGAAATGGAACAATTCCATTTTCTTTTAACTCGTCATGATGATCGGGTGTCAATGTCAGTCCATAAATTTGAGACTTGGGGTGTTCCTGTCACGTTAAAACATTCATATTTCAGCATTTTGTTACCAGCAGATGCACAAACACAATAAAATTTCCAAATATCCCCATTTAACACTTTTAACGAGGCAAGGAAATTATTGTCAATCATGAAACTAATAAAACTATAATCTTATCCTGAAAAGCATCCATTGCACAAGCATCATTTGCCGCATCAAAATTATACACGGTACATGTATAATGAGGTACTGAGAAAACAATTTACGTATTGGCTCATATTTTGGCAAAATAATACCTTTTGCCATTTTTGAGCTACTATGCGTCCGAGCACGCCTGGCCCAACAATCAACAAATCATCGACTCCAACCACACCCTTAGATGAAGCTTCCAGCTCGTCATTAGGCGTGCCTAACCACCCGATATAACATTAACTTCAACCGGTTCTAAAGAACATAAAGACAAGCATACGCTACACGCAACACTAGACAAGAATGGTGCAATAACATCATGATACCACACACAAACAAAGGATTTTGTATAATTCAACACACCAACACAATCACCAGCACTTAGAATTCCTAAAACACTTCAAAAGATTAACGAACAATAGCATAAATACCAAAATACAACTTAGTGCAGCACAAAAAGCACAATGCGATCGAATTATACGCAGAACAGCAAATAATTTTTCAATTTTTCTTTTGTCAAACTCAATAATACCACAAAATTTATCAAAGATAACACACATAGACACACACACACACCTCTCGATAAGAGAGACCATACCACTGGTGGAGGAAGCCTTGACTGTGCAAGCCGGAGTGGACATACAATACGACGCAGTACAGCGGCTTCGCCGGCACGGTACGAAGAATTTCCCGGCAATTGGAATAAACAAAGTAGCTGAATCGAAGCTTAAATGAGAGAAGTTCGAGTTTTTGGGCCTTTGGGAAAATCCGGCGAATTGAGAACAGCTCGTGGTGCAGAATTTTGTTGTATTCATTATGAGTTTCAGACACAGAAACCCACCAAGTGCGAGAAACGAACGACTTTTTTGGTTTCAGAGCGACTGTGAGGAAGAAAAGATAAATTAATAAATAAGTTTTTTAAAATTATGTTTATTTTATTAATATAATATATTCTACCATAATTTATTTTAAAATAAATATAGAAATTTTATTTAAAAAATAATTTATTATATTAATTTATATAAACTAACACCTACATAACCTTTCAATTGTTTTTAAATGTATAATTACATTTAATATCATATAAATTATTCACTGCATCACCATTTTTTAAATAATTTCATACTAGCATGAGTACAACATTCATGTATTACACGGTTACCGATTAAAAAATTTATACTTACAAATACAATAAAAATAAATATTTATTTTAAGTTTTTAAATGCTTGTTAAAATTGTATTATTATTTTATTTAATTTATATTTATAAAGATGGATTAACTTTCTTTTATATAGGTAATAGAGATGTCAAATTGAAGTAGACTATTAATTTGATATTATATATTATATATATATATTTATCAAATTGAAGATCTAAATACATGGATCCAGTCGATTCGTGCCCCTGGGGTCCATATTCCGATGGTGTTGTGGTTGTGGGATGCCCGGCACGCCCGGTCGGCAGTTTCGGTAGCAGATTCATGAACTGCGGTTCAGTCTCCGGGGGTGATTGTCTGTGATTCTGCTGGTGCCTTGTGCTGGGATTGGTTATTTGCTGTGGGAAGGGCTCTGTTTTTGTTTTTGTTTTTGTTCTGTTTTATCTGTTTTTAGGTTAAGTGTGTTTATTTGTTTAGTTTAGTCTTGTATTTTTGTTTGGGTCTCTGGCCTCTGTAATGCCCGAGTGAGAGCGTGTATTATCCCTTTGGAATCGTTTATTCTCTTTTTGGAGATCTGTAGTTTCTTTTATTAGTGTTTGTCGTGTCGTGAGTCTTGTGTCTTTGTTTCTAACGTTGCTAGTGACGGCTCTAGGCGGTCTTCAGATCCGTCTTCCCAGTCTTTTCAACTTTTGTTTGTATTATTCAACTAGTGTTCTACCTTTACACATTTGTGTATTTTTATCTATAAAATTCTCTATAGTTCCTAAAAAAGAAACAAAAAAAGAAAAAGAAAAATAGAAATGGGCCATCTTTAATCCTTCCGCACTAAATAATGCTCAATGGGACTTGGTACACATTATCAAAGCATGCAAAAACTCTCATAAATGTGCTTCTATAATAACACCAACCAACATGGAGGACACAATTGATACTCTTAACTCTTAAGATTCATGTATTAAGAAGGTTGTTGTATTTTGGTTGTCCAAACTACTTTTGGGAAATATTATATAACGAGAATTTATTAGAAAGGGTTATTCATTATCTAACTAGTACACTATCAAAATATTCTATCGTGTGAATATATTAATAAGAATTATTAATTATACACTATCAAGATATTCGTTTAGATTAAATTTAAGAATTGAGCATAATATTATTTTCCCCATAATGTAAATTGTAATATCTGTTTTGTTGTTATTTGGATGGTATGAGTGAAATAGATGTAGTCGTGGTGTGAGGTCATATTCTACATAGATTGCAGTCAAATATTAAATATTATCTAATCCAACACAAATTTAGATGATGATTATGAACCAAGAGATCAAACTAAGAACTAATTTATCTAATAACTAAGACTGGTGAGAAATTCTAAAATAAAAAATATATGCTAGTTAAACATTTCTCAGAATTAATTTATATATGAACTATTTTAAATTCATTCAAACCTTATTTATTTTTCTCAAGAAAATCATTAAATTAATTTAACATTTTTCTCGAACAGGTTAAATCGTATATTACTAGCTATCTATCACCTCATGGTCTCAAAATAAACAATCACCACTCAAGTCCTAAGATTTTTGTACTCTCGTAAAATTCTATCACTCTCTCGGTTTGTTTATTCTCTTACGTTAAATCTCCCAATTATAAAGACCAACTATCTTCACTCGATATCAAGTAGATCTCAAATATACATTCTCAGAAGCCATCTACCCATAATAAATTTAGGCTAGAAACATTCATTTAAAACCATAAGAATATTGATAACCATTGAGTTCGAAAAATAAAACAAAAAGAAAGGAAAACTTATCTGAATTCTTCGATCCCTTCTTACTGACTTTATCTCTCGTCTTCCGCTTGTTTTTAGCATTAAAAAATGTCCAAAAATCCTATAATAAATGCCCTAATATTTTTTTAAATAGTTGGGGTCGAATTCTTCTATAAATTGAAAAGTGCGTAAAAAAAATGTGTCATACTAGCTAAGCCATATTGGGTCGAGTTCCACACGATTTGTGTGACCCAACCATTAAAACCTATAGAAAATCCCGCCAAGTGCCACATGAGTCGTGTGGCACTCACCCAAAGTAACACGGCTTGTATAAAAGTGCAGAGCCTCCAAGACGACTTCATTCGACATTCACTCGACTTTGGCTGCACGTTTCACGACACGTCTGATGCCTGAAACCAAAAAGTAGCAGCTTTTCGCGCAGCTGGCAGGCAGCAGTGGGCATAGCCACTGCGCCCAACACGCTAGCACTGTGCAACTTGTGGGCAGCGCCCTCAGCGTGCAACAACGAATGACTACAAATTCGGGCGAGCAACTTGGTCAGGCTCGTGTCCGCCTCTCATCGATGGATCCAGATGGGCTTGCACCGGTGGGTCCTAACTCGTCTCCAATTTATTCCCATGAATATTTAGCCCAATGAAAATATTTTCCACCATCTTTTCATAAATTACTTTCTTGACAATATTCAACATTTTTTCTATCAAAAAACACAAAGAAAACAACCATCTTTATAATGTAATAAATTCAATAAAATTAGCAAAAATATATTTAAAAACTATGACTAATAGAATAAAAAAAGTTAGTCTAAAATGCACATAAAATAACTTATGTCACATTTATGGTCCCACGTATATTTAATTCTTAATCAAACTTTTATCCATCTTTTACCTTTATATAGATACATTTTTTTATTATTATTTTTTATTTTTTAAATCTTATCTAAAAGTCTTCAAGCCATGAGAGAGAAGTCGGAAGATCCGTCGCCAAAGGCCCCAACCTGCAGTCCGAGAAGGAAAGGCCGATGTGGAGAAAACTGCCATAAAAAATTCGCCATCCGAACTCAGACCGGAGGAGAGAAGGCACAGACGACCGCCTTTGGTTCAGACCGTGACTGGGGGATAAAAATTGTCCCCATGAAATTTTGACCTAAGAATAATTTTTTACAGAGTCGTATTGATAAAATTGACCTAATGTAGTAGGCATTGTCCTCATGAAATTTTGGTTGTGCGATTGCACACCACCAAGACATACTCGCATTGGTGTGTGTTTGTCCGGCGGTAAAAAATCTTTGTAGAACAGTGTCCCCGAATAGGAATAAATTCATCGCATTCGCATTATTCTTGCTTTTATTACTTACAAACAGTCTAAAGTTTATTTTACTTCTCTTTTATGGTATTATTTATGCTTAAATTCTTTCTTTGAAACTTGGGTGTTGGAGTGGGTAAGAATAAGAAAATGAAAGTGACTCAATAACCAAAGTGGGAATTTTCCGTAGCTTGGAATGTTTGGGCCGGGACGAGAAATATCTGAAAATGACGTCAATTTTTTCATCCTTACGAAAAACAAGTTGTTTATTATTATTAAACGATAGACATCTTTATAAGGACGCACAAAAGTGCAAAATAGCTAACAATCGAATAAAAGTGGAAGGACAGATTCGGAGATCGCGTAGAACATGCATTAGCAAAACTAGAAAACGTACGACAACACAACTAAAACAAACTACAAACCCTAAAAAATGAAAAATTAAGGGTCCCATACAGGATAATACGCAGCTCCCACATAGAAAAAACACAAACTCAAACACAATTATTATTATTATTATTATTATTATTATTATTATTATTATTATTATTATTATCTGAATATGACATCAATTTTTTCATTGTAACGAAAAACAAATTATTTATTATTATTATTATTATTATTATTATTATTATTATTATTATTATTATTATTATTATTACACCTAACTTTGAACCAAACCGTTTATTTTTTGTGTTTGTTTTCTTTGTTTTGGTTTCTTGTTTTCTTTGCCAAAAAGGTCAACATGATCAAAATATTATACAATCAAAAATTTAATAGGTCCCGTCTATAAACGATTGATTATTTTATAGTTTTCCTCTAATGATACTTCCATGGCAATTCAATTGAAAAGAATATATGTATACACATTACACACTCTATTAACTCTATAACATGTACATAGAATTATTAAATGAGACAGGCGATTGTTAGAATGGATCGTAAATATATTTTAAATGTTAATAACTTTTGTATTTTATATCAATTTTAAATATATAATATATCAAATTAATCATCTCTTAATGAGTTTCGATTTAACATCCATATTGTATGTATAAAGAATTTAATTTTATTTATTATATTTATCTTTGTAACAATAATTAAATTATTTTTTCATATTAATTAGAAAATTAAAATTATTTATCAATTAATATATTTATATTTCAAGTAGTTACATGATATAAGTTATAAAAATTTTTATAATATAACACATGTAAATTGCTTAGGTAATAAGTGTCATTCTAAAATATATAATAATAGATATTTTTTGTTAAAAAGTAAATAAAATTTAAAATAAATTTTTTCATTAATTTTAAAATTTAAGAATAATTTTTTAAACAAACACCCGTGTAATACACGGGTGTTGTAATAGTATCAATTATTACGCAAGTCTATATTTCACCCCACGCAAATGTTTCATTACAAGTCAATTTGACATAATTAATAACTAATTATAGTAGGTGTACCAAATAAAAAGGAGAATAAATTATACGCCATTGTTTAGAATTTTATATTCAGCACATAATATAACAATATAACATACACCGTAAAATAAAGAGAAAAACATATGAAAACGAATTACCGTGTGAGACAATATATAACTCATGAGAAAAACATATACTTTTAAATTTATATTTTTACTAGTACAACGTTCGTGTACTACATGGGTGTTTTTATGAAAATTTAATTGTAACAAAAAGTGAAAAATGATAAAACTCTTTTTGTGAATTAAAAAACTATAAATATATTTTGTGAAGTATTATTTATTTTATTTAATATATATTTATTTTTGTAAAAATTAAATAGATTAATTAATTTATTTGACAATTAATACTGCACGTGAATATCACGGGCGCTTGAAAGTTTAAATATTTGTATCAAGATAAAGAAGTGAAAAAATATATATTCTTATAGTAGAATGATAAAAAATTAAATATACAACTAATAACTAAAAAATAACAAAAATAATTATTTAAAACAATACTCCTATTTTATACTCGAATTGTTAAAATGATAATTTTCTTAACCACACACACACACACACACATATATATAGGGAGATTCTACGGTCCCGTTACTGAACCATTCCGCCGAGGTTGGTAACCGTTAGATCAATTATCCACAACGGTTATATGATGATCTAACAGTTACAAATCCCGACGGAATGGTTCCGTAACGGGATTGTAGCATTTCCCACATATATATATATATTTTATACAACTCAATAATTTAATTTTGAATTAACTTTTTTTTTTTCAAGTTTGACTATATTGTAATTATACTTTATATATATATAATTTTTCTCCCTGATTTAATATTTTTTAAAATATATTCAACTTTTTAATGTTCAACAATTTAAATATAATGTGTATGAGTGTAATTTTTTAAACTTTATGAAATAAATTAATTATTTTTATAATTTTAATTATAATGTAAATTTACTTTTTTTTTCATGATCATAATGTTTCTATGTAGTCTTCATTTAAGTCGACACGTAAACTTTTATAATTTTTTTAGACAAATTTGATGTTCATACTTAGTTTATTTATTTATTTTCTAAATAAAGTAGTTATATTATAGTATGTTAATACACATAAATTTTATATATAATGTGGATATCAAATCAAAGATCGTTAAAAGATAAATAATTTGATATATCATATATAAAAATAAAATGCAAACAAAGAAAGTTAAATATTTTTTTTAAAAAAAGAATAAACATTTATAAATATTTGATGTATGGATTAAATATGAAAATAAAATTTAATATATAGTAATGTAGAAAAAGGAAACTTAAAATAGTTTATGGTAAATAGTTACAGAATAAAAGAACAAAGAGATCAATTAAGATTTAATATGAATGATATAGATATTAAATATAATCCAAACATACTTATTTTGTATAAAAATTATTAATTTATATCCAAACTTGACTTCGAAGCACAGTTTTTGCTACATAAAATTCCGTGAGCACATGTGAAAATGGTATTTCAACCCCATGTTTAATTTTTGGAAGGTACCGATGTGAATAAATACAATAGCTAATATTGTTACAATGATGTCCAATAAATTAATTTAATTCGATGTAATAACTTATTAAAAGATATATTCGTTAGAAATTAGAGAAGAAAAATGAGGAAAAAAAAAAGATGAGATAAATTTGATGTAAATAAATATGAGATAAAAATGTAATTGTTTAAATTGATGCAATATAAAAATAGTATAATGTTAATTGATAGCGATTGATAGTCATAAATATATTAGTAAATGTTTTTTTTAACATATAGTTATAGTTATTATTATTGAAAATAATGATTGTATTAGTGGGATTATTATGAAAAAAATAAGAAACAACTAATAGTATTTTAAAAAAGGTACTCGACCACAAAAATGACTTTTGATTATGCTTATAACACTGTTGAAGTTCGACACAAGGGAATACAAGGTGGCCGATTTTAGTTACAAATACATCGTTACCAACACTTTGAAAGCTAATTATTATCATATTGTTTCATATTCCAACAACTTTTATCACATTCTTGCACTCAAAACTCCTTTGTAACATTTTCATAATTAGATCCTTGTAATTTACGAGCTCTAAATAAGGGGTTGAGATTTCTTATTTCGAAACCGGGTCGATCATGTGTCATGCACGTGAGGATGAACCGAGACCTTATGGCATCTGCAACGGTGTATTTTTAGATCATTTAAATGGTCATTTTTCTCATTCAATCCGACGTAGCAATTCGTCCAATTGCACAAGTAGATGATGTTCACTTTTGCGGTTATGCTATCAACACATTAATGTGCTAATAGTCATCCTGTGCATATGCACAAATATAAATAAAATATTATAAATTATATTTATAGATATAATATTAAATTATAAATTAAATAATGAATATATTATATTTTTAAAATTTAATTATTACTAAAAATAAAATAATATGAATATAAATTATTTAAGTGTATATAAATTGAGATACGAAATAATAATTAAAAAAAATAATTGATTTTAGAATAAAGAGATTGAACGAAAACATCTGCAATGTAACTTCTGTACTACTTATGTAATTTCTATATAACATTTAGTGTAAATTATTATTAGTTGGTATTAATATTAACTATTATATAATATATTAGTAAAAATATATGATTATAATAGTAACGGTTTTCTACTATAAGTAGCTAAAAAATGGGAGGGGACATTACAAAATGACGCTGAATAAATAAAAGAAAAAAAATCGAATTAATGATGAAATTTTTGTAACATTGTTTGGCGAGAAACTAACATTTTTATTAATTGTTCTGTCATCAATTATATATATACAAATATAGATACCCTCACTCAGTGTAGAGCTTATTATATGTGTTTTTTCTTAATTTTAATTTTATTAATGGGTCCCACAAGAATGTCAAAAATTGTAGAAAGATATTATTTTCTAAAAAAGGGTGATATGAAAATGATGTGAAAACTGAAAGAGAAGTAGTATTTTTTGTAATCAAATGAGTTAGAACCAATGCAGATGGCCTTATGGGGTATGTGGTAAATATTTTTATCAGTTCGAATTGTAGGTAACCCGTGGACACAGTCTGATTTAGAATTCAAGTGGATTTGTGAACTTGGTTCGATGATAGTTATGTGTGAGAATGTTCCGAACTATTTTTTTTTTATCAATTGGATGAACGATAGATGTCCATAATAATTCCAATTAATCATCATGAAATGAAATGAAACAAGAATTGAAATTTGATTTGAGTTAGACACATGTTTCGTAATAATTAACTACCCTCTATATTGAAAATCCATAACAAAAAAGACAAAATAAAAAGGTAAAAAAAACAAAAGGAAAGAAAGAAAATTTACCTTAAAAGAGAAAAAAGAAACAGAAATTATTTTGACCTGCTACAGTCCATTATACACACTTCCATTTCTGCTTTTCTTCGCCCTTGGTCAAGATGACAAACTCAACAACACACGCACTCCAAACTTTCTCTCTCTAGATATTTCCTCTCTCCCTCCTCTCTCTCTCGACCATTTTGTTTTTACTTTATTTGAGAAGAAAAATATGAGCAAATCGCACACTCGCAAACGCAGATCTGCTGTTTGATCATTTGCCCCACTCACATTTTTGCAAGCAGGCGCATTTCAATATTTCCCCCTTTTTCCTTTTTTTTTTTCCTTTCCATTTTTCCCCTATTTTTGACCAAAGCAGTGTGGCAATTCAACTTTGCGAACTTTAGCTCACTGTCTGATCCTTTCTTCAATCACTCCACAAGGAAAAGAGGAAAAGGGTAGGCTCGAACAAATCTAGTTTACTATTGCTTTGTACTGTGTTATGCTGTCTGTGTCTCTGTACATGGTTTGTCCTAGATAGCTTGTTAATGTTGACTTCCTTGAATTGCGGGATTTCAATTGGCTTTTGATTCTGATTCTCTGTGCTGTGAAAGCTAGGGTTTCAATCTATTCTTTTTATTTTGTTAATACAGTACCAATTGATGTTCTTTTGTTGAAGTCTTTCATCGTGAGGTGCACGTATGCGTTTTTGTTCGGTGGTTGAGCACCGACCATTGGGTTTCTTAGTTAAAGTTTGAATCTTTCCCGCTATATGATGCTAAACTTCCTCAGATGACAAACTAAGTAAGCCCTAGCCTGGTTGATCCGTCTTGGGAGCTCATCTTTTTCCTCGATTTGTGTCTCTCCATTATCTCCTGGTTTTGAATGCGGCTCAATTGCGTGCCATGTCGTGAGAGATGAGGTTTTGGGCTGTAGAAAATGGGGTGTGTTTTCGCAAAAGAGACTCAGTCAAATGACCCATCTGGCGGCGAATCTGTGGCTGGGGAGAGAGAAGGTAAGGGTGGAGAGAGAAACTTGTCTGTGCCATCCGGTAGGAAAGAGAGGGCAGCGGTAAGCTCCGTAAGTAAATCGGATGCTGAGAGTAATGCTGGTGGCCGTGAAGCTCAAAATGGTGGAGAAGAGAACAATGAAGAACATAAGGATGAGGGCTCACGAAGACAGAGAGGAGAAAGGCGGAGGTCGAGGCCAAATCCGAGACTGAGCAATCCACCTAAGCACATTCATGGCGAGCAAGTGGCTGCCGGGTGGCCGTCGTGGCTCTCGGCTGTTGCGGGCGAGGCCATCAATGGGTGGACACCTCGTCGGGCGGACTCATTCGAAAAAATCGATAAGGCACAAAGTTATCCATTTATTTATTTATTTACTTATTGTATTCGTTTATTTTTCTTTGTGTTCTATCTATTTATTCCCTCCCTTTTGTTTTATTGTTCGTGTTTAGATTGGACAAGGTACTTACAGTAATGTTTACAAAGCTAGAGATGCCATCACAGGAAAGATTGTTGCGTTGAAGAAGGTTAGGTTCGATAACTTGGAGCCCGAGAGTGTGAGGTTTATGGCTCGGGAGATATTAATTTTGCGCCGTTTGGATCATCCGAATGTTGTGAAGCTGCAAGGACTGGTGACGTCTAGGATGTCGTGTAGCTTGTACCTCGTGTTTGATTACATGGAGCATGACTTGGCTGGACTTGCTTCCAGCCCGAGTGTGAAGTTTACTGAGCCACAGGTGGGATCTCTCTCTCTCTCTCTCTCTCTCTCTCCCTATAATATGTGTGTGTATGTGTGTATCTTCTTTGTTTTTGGGAATTTGTGATTTTAAACTTTTTCTTCAACGGTTTTGGGATTTTTTACATTTTTGCTGATGTTTGCAATTATCTGATTGGTGTGATAGGTGAAATGCTATATGCATCAGCTATTGTCAGGTCTTGAGCACTGCCACAACCGGCATGTATTGCATCGTGATATTAAGGGATCAAACCTGCTTATTGATGATGGAGGAGTTCTTAAGATTGCCGATTTTGGGTTGGCTTCGACCTTTGACCCTAATCACAAACAGCCAATGACGAGCCGTGTGGTCACACTTTGGTATAGGCCACCTGAGCTGCTTCTTGGTGCCACCGAGTATGGTGTGGGTATAGACTTGTGGAGTGCAGGATGCATTTTGGCCGAGCTGTTTGCTGGGAAGCCCATCATGACTGGGAGGACAGAGGTAAGAGTTTGACTTATTTATAAAATATAGACTCTCCTTGACCAACTATTATCTAATGCAAAAAATATGTCACGATGCTATATTTCATTGTTCTTTTGGTACCTTACCTTCTGTTATGGTTGCCCCATACTTTGTATGTGTGTTTGTGTGTGTGTATGTGAGTGTATTATATCAGAGCCTTCTGAGTTTTGAAAACAATGTGTGTGTGCGTGTGTATGCTATGCTTGCTTGGATTAGTGAGAAGTAGCTTTTTCTTGGGGCACCTCGAGTGGGAGTCTTTTACAAGGTTTTAAAAATAAAAAATAAAAACCCAGCCTACCCAGGGTTCATGATTCGGGTGTGATGTTATGTATCTAGTTATTTTTTAGGTAAAAAGTTTTGCACCTAAGTTTGTGTGGGAGGTTGGAGATATGATGAGACAATGAAATTACAATTTTCTGTGAACGTTTGGAACATCTAATATTGAAGCAACTTTTTAGGTTTATGATTGAAGAGAAAAGTTTACTTTATACTTTTTGACGTGATGACGATCTGACATTGAAATAAACATAATTCTTGGTACATGATTTGAGGCTCCCTTAATGGAAGCATGATATAATAATGTTGTATATACTTAGTTCCTCTACACTGAGCTGTGAAAATGATGTTGGTGATGGTAGCACGTGTTCGAAAACACAACAGTATATAATAAAAACAGGAAAGTTCTATATAATTTGGTATGAACTGAGGTGTGAAGAAACACTGTCTCAGTTTGTTTGGTTCTACACTATAATGGAAAGGCTTTGACTAACTTGTATGCTTATGTTAATGGCTTTTTCCTTTTTCTTTCTTTTTTTTTTTTTTGGTNCCTTTTGAAGTTATGTTAGCATAAGTTTTCTCCTTTTAGCTTTCTAGTGGCAATTGAATGCTGTAAGTTGTGTTTAGGTGGAACAGCTGCATAGAATTTTCAAGCTCTGCGGTTCTCCATCAGATGACTATTGGAAAAAGTCAAAACTCCCTCATGCAACTATATTCAAACCCCAACACTCGTATAAAAGATGCATAAAGGAGACATTTAAAGATTTTCCGGCATCAGCATTGCCTCTAATCGATACTCTACTTGCAATTGATCCAAGTGAGCGTCTAACTGCCACAGCAGCCCTAAACAGTGAAGTAAGCTCCCTTTGGCCTGCTTCTATACTCCTTTTTTGTTGTCTCGAGAGTCTGATGCGACACTTTGGTTTTTTAAACTTTTTATTTATATTTAATTTGACAAAAATGATGGGCTATTTTTTCTTTTCTGAATTACAGTTCTTTAGAACCAAGCCATATGCATGTGATCCTTCTAGCCTTCCAAAGTATCCACCAAGCAAGGAGATGGATGCTAAGCGTCGTGATGAGGAAGCTCGAAGGTTTGGGGAATAATTGTTTAGTTACATAGACTTATAATACTCCAATGCTTTTATCTTTGTTATTCCCACTTACGGTTCATTTGTAACAAAATGTGCACATATACTACATCCATTTGGTTTTCTTTTGTCGTTGTAGGTTAAGAGCTGCTGGTAAAACCCACACGGATATGGTAAAGAAAACACGAACCCGCGATCGGGGAATGCGGGCCATGCCTGCTCCTGAAGCCAACGCAGAGCTTCAAGCCAATATCGATGTATGTTATTTCACATGCTTCACTCAGTGTTCCTCTTTTATAATTTGTCCTTTTGCTGTTTATAATCTCTCAACGAACAAAACATGTTTTTTGTCCATTGTATATTAAAAATCACTTTTGTAATAGAACACGCTTATTTTCCTTTTGCTGAAACATGTTTTCATGCTCAGGAAACTCTTGATACTCAACATATGCTCACTATATGTGATAATTTTATTAGTGCTCTTTATCTTTTTATTTGCCACGAGTCGTTGAAGCAGAAATAGCATTTAGTTAAATGTCCTGGAAGCTATAGGAATAGCTTCCAGGACATTTACTTAGAAGGCAATATGAGATTGAGATCTTAGGTCAGGATTTTACATAATTCTTTACGTGAAAGGGAAAAAAAAAAATTCAAAACAAATGAAAAGTTCAGTGAGATGACTTGCTATTCGGAAAGTGATTGTGTTTGGCTATCATGACCTTTTAGGATATGTTTACCCGATACACCTGGTAAGGCAATTAATTGTTTTTTTCTTTTTCTCAAAAACAATATTTTTTTTTAATTTTTTTTTATTTTAAAATATGCCCTGAAATATGAAATATTGTCTTGTGTATTTGTTCTACAATCCACCCTTTTGACGGGTTGCAACATATAAAAATATAAACATATGACAAGGGGAAACTATATAGCATTTGAACATAACCAAGCTATTTCCTTGAACTCTTCATAAAACAGAGACGGCGGCTATTCACTCATGCAAATGCCAAGAGCAAAAGTGAAAAGTTTCCTCCGCCCCACCAAGATGCGGGAATAGGCTTCCCTTTGGGATCTTCCAATCACATAGACCCGACTTACGATCCGCCAGACGTGCACGTCCCCTTTAGTTCCATGAATTTCTCATACTCCAAAGAGCCCATCCAGACATGGTCTGGCCCTTTGGTCGATCCTTCTTCCGTAAAGAGAAAATCGAAGCCGCCTAAGAAAGATCATCACCGCAAGGACAAATATTCTGCCAGAGATTAATTAATTATTAAACAGGGGAAAAAAGTAAAGCTGGTAAAACGTGTAATATAGCGTGGCCCTATATATTTGCTGTCAGGTCAACACATGGAGGTGCAGGCCAGTGCAAGTTCATGTGTTATATCTGAACCGGGAAAGTATTGGATTTTCTAAGAGGTATGGTATATTATTTTCTTAATTCACTGTTCCTTTGTCCTTTTTTACGATTTTTTTCTTCGGGAATCTTGAGAACATTCTTGTGTATGTTATGATTTTTCTTTTTTTTTTCTTCTTCCNTGGAGTTTTTTTCCATTAAAATGACAGGCATTATAGTTTGAAATAGCTTCCTTATTGTCTCATATTTTATACTTACAGGATTTGTGGATGGAGAATTTGTGTTTTTGAATGTGATGTTTCTTTTTCTCTCTTTCTTTTTTTTCATGGTTATATATTTTGGTTGTTAGCAAGTTCTTACAATTAGCATGACGCGGATGAATTGTATAAGTAGGCTAAGGCAAGGGCTCTGTATCTGTATTTTTCCTTTCGTAATTTTTTTGTTCTTCTGGGCCTCTGGCTGCTAAAGTTGTGGAAAATAACTCCCTTTTACCGATCACTGAACAGGCACTTGAAACCAAGTGTTCTTTCTATGACGTGTATCGGTCTTTTAGTTCATATAACCTATGTGCAACACCCTTGAATATTGACAGTACAAAAACCTTTTGATATTGCTGATCACCATTTGAAAGTTGGATCTCGATAGTAATAACAAGCGTTGTTTTGGAGACCAGGCTACTTGTGGGTCTGATCGTTTCAGCTGAGAACTGTTCTTTTATTTTTTATTTTTGGTGAGATTCAGTTTATCAAAAGTTGGGCAGGTTGATCTCTAACTTCTGAAATTGATGGTTTTTTTTTATGTTTTTGATAAAATTCAAAGTTATATCCTAAGTGCAAAAATTCTATGAGGCAGTTGACTCCCTTATGGTTATGGAGCCATCTATGAATCAGTGTATTAGCATATGTGTGAAGGAGCGCTGCAAAGGAATCGAGCCGCTTGCTAGTGCTCGAGGCAAAGACTTGGCCCGAGCTCGAGTTTGACCAATTACAAGTTGGGCTAGAGCACCTCGAATTTGAACTCGAACTCGAGCCTGTATATTATAAGTTCGAGTGTTTGACGAGCAACTCAAGTATAAGTATTATTTACCCAAATCCTCCGAATTCAAGCTGAACTCGAGTTAAGCTCGAGCAAACAATCTTTCTTATTTGAATAGAAAATTTATATTGAAATTTAAGTTGAACTTAAGTGAAATTCGAGTTAGCATCCATAATTTGAGCATTTGTATAGTTTTTGTCAAGTCGAGCCAAGCTTTAGAGAGTCGAGCTCGCGCAACCACTTAAAAACCAAGATCAGCTCGATAAGACTAATGCTATAGGATGTGTTTGGTAAGTATATAAGTTAGTTTAGCTTATAAGTTTCTTCTATTCAAATAAGTTTGATTTGGTAAAATAATTTTTTTTTTAAGAAGCTCAAATTTATCTTATAAGTTTCTTTGGGTAGTTTTTCAAATAAGTTTATTGAAATTTTTGTTTCAAGTAGCGTATCTGCTAATTTTGTCAAACATTATTATCATATAAGTTAGCTTTTTAGTCATATGTCATAAACTATCAAGTTTAAATTTAAAAATCACGTAAAAGCTATAAGCTAACGTATTCCTAATATTGTAGACAACAAAGTGCAGCTTGGTGGTAAGACGCTTTACTTGTGACCGATAACTCATGAATTTGAGTCACTGAAGAAGGGAAGTTTGAACACTATTGATCCTCCTTAAAAAGAAAAAAAAAAAAAAAAAAAATCTTATCCCTAGTCGGCTCATTTGTAGAGATTGTAAAACTAGTTTTTAATTATTCAACCAAATTCTAACCCGAGCCATTGCTTGGTTTTGACTTTTGAATTAGACTATTTGGTATGTATAATCGAAAAGTTAACTAAACGTTAATACTACAAAAAACATTAATTTGGACAATTTTATTTCATACTTATAATGAAGATGCTGAGTATAGTATTTTCCTCAAAGCTTTTTTCTAATTAGATAACAATATTTACATTGGCATGAATTTCGTCCCTTTAGTTTTCAAGTTATTAGCTATTTTAATTTTAGTTTTCAAGTTATATTAATGAAGACGCTTTTCAAATCACTTCATAGATGTTTAAAAAAATCATATGCTTACAAAATTTATTTTGTATTCAAAAAAATCATGAAATGGTAAATAAGCTATTAGGAAAAATAGCCATATCCACCCTAACATAATTTGCAACATTTTGTCATGCAAAGTTATCTTATAAACTAAAACATTTTTTCATCTTCAAACATTTTAACATCATATTTTTAAAATGAGATACAATGGTTTGCAAGCTCTCAAAACATCACATAAATATTTTTAGATAAGCTCAATCAATCATTCTCTAGTTTTAGTACCCCAAACGTAATGGACTCACAAAGAGGCATTATCATAAAAAAAAAAAAGAAAAAAAATCAATTAATTTTAGTTGCATGTTACATCTCAACTTATCAATAGACATTTATAATTTTTTTTAATATAGATATTTTTGTAGTGTAATGTTATATTTCAAAAAAATGAAATAAAAATAAAACCATGGCATTTTATACATTTTTATTCGAAAGTATAACAAATCGACCCAACTTTCCGTAAGATTGGAAGTAAATTGTGATTCTAAAAAAAAATTCTATGAATTGCAATCATGGTGACATCTATATTACATAACTACTACAAATCATTAAATCTTTATCCAAACGAAATCTAACATTCAAACTAAAGGAATACATACAAAGTAAGGCCAAGCATGCTATATTACTTAATTATTTTTATTATTTATTTAAATTCCACCTTTTTCTCATATTATATTACTGCTTTGAGGAATCTTCTATATTGCTCATGTTTTGTGATCTTTTAGTAAAAAATTGGACATGGCTTCATTACATAGTACACTAACATGGCTAGTGAACCTAATCATATGCTGTCTATTTGGGACCCTTATTTGTCATTAATTTGTTAAAAGTAAGCAAATCTTAATTGCTTAAAATGATTAATGTCTGACTTAAACAAGACAAAAATCATGGCCTTTGCATGCCAAAAACTGAGTGTAGTCCCAAAATTGCATTTTTAAAATTTACAGACCTTTTGAAAGGGGCATAAATGCCCTTGAAGGTACATTATATATGTGTTAGTTCCTTTTTGGGGTGAATATGATAATAGAAAGTACTGTGTAGTATGTACCAAAAAGAAAACTA
>BKCP01012625.1:1199677-1226307 GCA_008636005.1 Striga asiatica
ACTACTTTATTAAAATTTTTTCTCCCCTCCAAATTCTTAATTCTTGGAGGAGGAGCAAAATGGAAGGGGAAGGGACTCCTGCTAAAATTTTCCCTCCTCCCTCCAAATTCCCATCCAAACAAGGGAAAAAATTAGAAATTCCCCACTCTCCTCTTTTTTCATCCAACCAAGCACTACCTTAATGTAGTTGTGTGTTGTTTTTTCTTAATTTTTTAATTTTTAATTTTTCTTGTGTTTTTTTAGTATCTCCTGTTAGAATTGAGTGCAAAATTGAACAAATAATTGAGTGTGGGTCCTCTCTTTTGATCAATCATGCTATAAAAATTGATTTTCAATTAGCAATCACACCTCCCAATGCTTCTTTTTATCTTCAGTAGAGGAAATGTAATACGGAGTATGACCCTAAACCAATTTTGCCTTATCTTGGAGTATGGCAATTGGTCCACTTGGCCTTATCTTGCTCCCTCATTACCACCTATAAATAGGGGGAGTTCGGACGAAGAATAATACAGAAGAAAAGAATAGAGGAAGAAAGGGAGAAAGATAAGAAAGGGAGATAGAAAAAATAATCTGTCCAAAAGAATATTTGAGGGATATAATTATTAGTGATAAAAATAGAGAAAAATTATAAGAGAGTGATAATTTTATTCCTATTTTTAAGTGCTCAATTCTCGACTCCGTTCCAGTTCGCCGGAGCTCGTAAATGTGGTGTGCTACAGATTTAGAGACGTTTGCCGTTGTATCTTTGGGGAAGTTACGCCTGAACCGTTAGCTGACACACGGGGCGTATTCTTCTTGCGGAAAGAGTTTTACTCGCCTCGACTTTAATCTTTCCGTTTTGTTTTTTAAGTTTTTAATTTATTTTCAGTTGTAATTTAATTTTTCAGTTCAATTGTAATTTTCTATTTTTAGATTATTTGTAAGAACTGAAAAATACATATCAGTTCGTAGGATTCCCGTGTAATTTTATACTACCGATTCAACAATCGCAAGAAGAATATTTCAACCTACTGGACTGATGGCTTCCACCGGAAATGGTTCCAACACTCAACATCCGATCAATCATGTACCTGCTGTCCATGTCCCTACTGCTGATAAGCCCGAAAAATTCAATGGGCTTGATTTTAAAAGGTGGCAACAAAAGATGCATTTTTACCAGACCACTTTGGGTTTGGTGAAATACCTGAAGGACGACCTCCCGGTTATTGCTGAAAATGAGACCAATGCTGAACTACGCACTGCGTACGAAGCTTGGGGGCAAGGTGATTACCTTTGTCGTAACTATGTCCTGAACGGACTTAGTAACGAGTTGTACAATGTGTACAGCTCGGTTGGTTCTGCCAAAGAGCTTTGGACTGCTTTGGAAAAGAAGTACAAGACCGAGGATGCCGGGGCGAAGAAATTCGTCGTCGGCAAGTTTCTTGACTTCAAGATGGTCGACTCTAAGACTGTCATGTCCCAAGTGCAAGAATTTCAACTTATCTTGCACGATATCCATGCTGAGGGAATGTCTCTGAGCGAATCATTCCAAGTTGCGGCTGTGATTGAAAAACTGCCGACGGGTTGGAAAGACTTCAAGAACTACCTCAAACATAAGAGGAAGAAAATGAGTCTTGAAGACTTGATTGTTCGTCTTCGTATTGAGGAGGACAATCGTAATTCATCGGGAAAAATTCCGATGATGGAGGCTCGTGCTAACTTGATAGAGCAAGGCAACTCGAGCAAGAGGAAGTCCCTAGACAAAGGGAAGCAGCCTGCCAAGGTTTGGAAGTTTACCGGAACTTGTTATAATTGTGGAAATCCGAACCATATGGCTAAAGACTGCAAGAGGCCAAAGAAGGCTGGGCCAAAGAAAGCTAAACCAAGTGCTCTTGTAGCTGAACACGGCCCTGTGCCGGGTGAACTGACCGACTTTGATATGTTGGCTGTGGTGTTTGAAGCCAATATGGTGGATAACCCAAGGGAGTGGTACATCGATACTGGTGCCACTCGTCATGTGTGTTCCGATAAGGAGGTGTTCTCTGAATACACTCCTGCTAAGAGTCGAAAACTTTACATGGCAAACTCCGCCATGGCTGATGTGGCTGGAGTGGGCACTGTGGTGCTGAAGCTGACTTCTGGAAAGGAGTTGAAGCTTAAGGATGTTCTGCATGTCCCAGACATCCGCAAGAATTTGGTCTCCGGATCTCTTCTTGTTGAGCATGGATTTAGGCTGGTATTTGATGCTAAGAAATTTGTTCTTAGCAAGTTTGGAACTTTCCTTGGTCGTGGCTATCTCGACAAGGGTATGTTTAAAATGAATGTAATGGCCGTGAGCCGTGTAACCGTTTTAAATGATAATGAAAAGCCTATTTCTGTTTATACCGTTGAGTGCTCTGATTTATGGCATATTAGATTGGGACATGTAAATCGAAATGCAATTAAATGGTTGATGAATTTAGAATTAATTCCTAATTCTAAAATTGAATCACATAAGAAATGTGAGATTTGTATTGAAGCAAAAATGGCTATGTTTCCTTTTCACTCGGTGGAAAGGTGTACTGAACCATTAGGCTTAATCCATACTGATGTATGTGATATGAAAAGTGTGCAAACAAGAACGGGTAAAAAGTATTTTATTACTTTTATCGATGATTGCACAAGGTTTTGCTACTTATATTTATTAAGAAGCAAAGATGAGGTTGTGGAAGCATTTAAAATTTATAAGACCGAAGTTGAAAATCAACTCGGCAAAAGGATTAAAATAATCCGAAGTGATAGGGGTGGGGAGTATGTATCTCCTTTTGAACAAATATGTTCTGAATATGGCATAATTCATCAAATGACGGCCCCTTTTTCTCCACAGTCAAACGGTGTTGCTGAACGCAAGAACCGTACTTTAAAAGAAATGATGAATGCCATGTTGATAAATTCAGGATTGCCACAGAACATGTGGGGGGAAGCTGTTTTAACAGCAAATCATATCCTGAATAAAATACCACCTAAAGGGAAAATGAGACTCCTTACGAAATATGGAAAAATCATAAGCCGTCTTATAAATACCTGAAAGTGTGGGGGTGTTTGGCTAAGGTTTCAGTACCTGAACCAAAACAAATGAGAATCGGACCAAAGACGGTCGATTGTGTATTTATTGGATATGCTTACAATAGTACAGCATATAGATTTTTGGTTCATAAATCAGAAAATCCAGAGGTATCTGTTGGTACCACGATTGAGTCAAGGAATGCTATCTTCTTTGAGAATATTTTTCCTCTATAGGAAAGAGCAGAATCTAGTTCTAATAAACGAACGTATGAAACTGCTAGTGGTTCTGTACCAGAGGGTACTGTTGAAGAACCGAGACTTAGTAAAAGGTTAAAAACGGCGAAAACGTTTGGACCTGATTTTATTACGTATATGTTGGACGATGAACCGAGTTCCCTTAAGGAAGCTCTGTCCAGCCCAGATGGACCACTCTGGGAAGAAGCTGTAAATAGCGAAATCGAGTCCATTATGCAAAATCATACTTGGGAGTTGGTTGATCTCCCTGAGGGTTGTAAACCTTTAGGATGTAAATGGATCCTAAAGAAGAAATATAAAGCTGATGGATCGATTGATAAGTTTAAAGCACGTTTGGTGGTAAAAGGCTTTAAACAAAAGGAAGGGTATGATTTCTTTGATACCTATTCACCAGTTACGCGTTTAGCGTCGATAAGAGTGCTTCTCTCGATTGCTGCTTTGCACAATCTTGAGATTCACCAAATGGATGTCAAGACGGCATTTTTAAATGGTGAATTGGAAGAAGAAATATACATGGAACAACCTGAAGGGTTTGTTGCACCTGGACAAGAGAGAAAGGTGTGTAGATTGATCAAATCCTTGTACGGACTGAAACAAGCTCCGAAACAATGGCATTTGAAATTTGATGACGTGATGTTATCAAATGAGTTCAAAATCAACGAATGTGACAAATGTGTTTATGTAAAGAGTACATCAAATGCATTTGTGATTGTATGTCTATATGTAGACGATATGTTGATCATGGGGAGTAGCCATGAAGTGATCATGGATACGAAAAGAATGTTGAAAAGAAATTTCGACATGAAAGATATGGGTTTGGCTGATGTTATTCTTGGAATAAGGATTATCAGAACCCAAGATGGAATTGTCTTGTCACAATCTCATTATGTAGAGAAAGTGCTCAAGAAATTTGATACCTATGACGATGCACAGTCTAGGTGTAAGACACCCATTGATCTCAGTATAAATCTGGTAGCCAATAAAGGTCAACCAGTGGCTCAGTTGGAATATTCATGGATAATAGGAAGTCTGATGTACTTGACGAATTGTACACGACCAGACTTGGCCTACCCGGTGAATAAGTTGAGTAGATTTACGAGCAATCCCAGTCATGAACACTGGAATGCTTTGAGAAGGGTACTTAAGTACTTAAGGTACACTCTTGAATACGGGCTAAAATACTCGAGATACCCAGCCGTACTTGAAGGGTACTGTGATGCAAGCTGGATATCAGATTTGAGAGATTCTCGCTCCACTAGCGGATACGTTTTCTGTATTGGAGGAGGTGCAGTTTCGTGGAAATCCACAAAACAAACGTGTATAGCTCGTTCAACTATGGAATCGGAGTTCATTGCTTTAGATAAAGCTGGTGAAGAAGCCGAGTTGCTTAGAAATTTTTTGTCTGATATTCCATGTTGGGATAAGACTTTGCCGCCTGTGATGATTCACTGTGATAGCCAAGCTGCTATAGGAAGGGCACAAAGCAACTTGTATAACGGTAAGTCTAGACATATTCGTCGTAAACATAATACCGTACGACAATTGATCACCAATGGTGTTATTTCCATTGACTATGTGAAGTCTAAAGAAAATTTGGCTGATCCTTTGACGAAAGGATTGAAAGGAGATCAATTGGTAGTTTTGCTAGAGGGAATGGGCTTCAAAATCCACAATGAAAAGAATGATCATAGTGGTAACCCTACCATGCTGAGTGGAGATCTCACGAACTTGGTTCAAAGGGAAAACTAAGCTATGAAAATTCAGTTGAGCACTTGGAACATATGAATGTCCAAAGCTATTCCCTAGAGCACTCCAAGTGATGATGACCTATTGATTGTGGTAAGGGTAAGTCATGTGGACTTTTAATGAATCCTTAACCTTGTAAAGGTGGAGTAATACATGATACTCTTGATAGGGAGGTCACCTATATAAGTGTGAAGTGTGGGCCGCTTCAAATGTAAACACTTACGAATCCATTGTGTTGTCCATGGCCAAAACGGACACAACGATAGAACGAAATGGAGTTAAGACTCTATTGTGTGGATGTCATTGTCTAGGTGTACACTATGGAGGAATAGTTCAAGGCATTATGTTCACTAGTCCGCCAGTACATCCGATGATGTTTACTAAGAAAGGTTCAAAGCCAAAAGCTACCTTTTCTGATGCAATAGAGTTTTGTGAGGATTGAGCATATAGTATATTATATTCAATTTCCACTCATGTGGGGGATTGTTAGAATTGAGTGCAAAATTGAACAAATAATTGAGTGTGGGTCCTCTCTTTTGATCAATCATGCTATAACAATTGATTTTCAATTAGCAATCACACTTCCCAATGCTTCTTTTTATCTTCAGTGGAGGAAATGTAATATGGAGTATGACCCTAAACCAATTTTGCCTTATCTTGGAGTATGGCAATTGGTCCACTTGGCCTTATCTTGCTCCCTCATTACCACCTATAAATAGGGGGATTTCGGACGAAGAATAATACAGAAGAAAAGAATAGAGGAAGAAAGGGAGAAAGATAAGAAAGGGAGATAGAAAAAATAATCTGTCCAAAAGAATATTTGAGGGATATAATTATTAGTGATAAAAATAGAGAAAAATTATGAGAGAGTGATAATTTTATTCCTATTTTTAAGTGCTCAATTCTCGACTTCGTTCCAGTTCGCCGGAGCTCGTAAATCTGGTGTGCTACAGATTTAGAGACGTTTGCCGTTGTATCTTTGGGGAAGTTACGCCTGAACCGTTAGCTGACACACGGGGCGTATTCTTCTTGCGGAAAGAGTTTTACTCGCCTCGACTTTAATCTTTCCGTTTTGTTTTTTAAGTTTTTAATTTATTTTCAGTTGTAATTTAATTTTTCAGTTCAATTGTAATTTTCTATTTTTAGATTATTTGTAAGAACTGAAAAATACATATCAGTTCGTAGGATTCCCGTGTAATTTTATACTACCGATTCAACATCTCCAGCATGTGTCAAGATTAAAGTCTCTACTGTTGGAGTTTTTTCCTTCTTTTGATGGGGTTATTTAGTTGCTTGTTGTATTTCTCTTTAATAGTCTTTGTAAATCCAAAGAGATGTATATCCGAACTTGTGTTACGTCTCGTTAAAAAAATGTACATATATTGAGATTTTTAAAATTAATGCTCTTTTTTAAAATGCTAATCAAATAAGCTATTTACTAAACATTAGGAGATTTGACAGATCACTTAGATGTGAGTTCATTTTCTCATTAAGTTGGTGTAAAATGGAAGTTTTACCTGCCAAAATTATTAGTACAAATGGGGTCAAACAGACGTAACTTCAATTTTCAATTTCGCGTAAAATTGAACACAAAAAATCTGTCTTTTTTCTTTTTCTTTAGCATCTCATACAATTGAACTTCGGCTATACACAAATTGTTAGTTCATATATTATAAGTTCAGATAATCGCATTTGCCGTTTTAATTACTGTAATTGCCATGAGACGGAATATGTAGGCATGCCAAAGTTTACCATCACTAGTATTCGACAGATAATTACTGTAATTGTCATAAGACACATATAAATAAATTATTGTGAGTCTGTATGCATATAATGATTAATTATTTTTCTTTCACCTTTTTTGCAGACTAAATTTACAATTAAAAGAGTTGGAATATTTTTTTTTTTAAATTGTGTTTATCTGATTGGATGTAATGTATATTTTGGTACGTCTTTTATTTGTGAATTATTTATTATTTATTTAAAAATTTCAAATATATTTTTTATTTAAAAAAAATAAATGTAACAACAATAATAACATCTAATCACATTACACGGTCAACACATTATATGGTCAACTATCATTAATCAAAAGTTTAAAATGATTTTTGTAATTTTGAAGTGATGAGTATTAATTATTTAATGATTAAATGAAAGATTAAATACATCAAAATGTAATGGTTTTTGGAGGGAAAATTGTTAAATTGCCACATAGGTAAAATTAAATAGGTTTTATTAAATACTATTAGCTAGTAATTATATATATATAGATATGCAAAATTTTTTGTTTAAGGGTTAATCAAAGGCAAGATTGAATAATGAAAAAACTGAATTCAATCAAATGTGCACGACTTCAGAAAAAATGAATGATATTAAAAAAGACAAAAATATGCGTAGAACTTAACAATTTCGTTATAATATAAGTATTACAGATACTGTAAATACAAATAGGGAAGGATAGGGACTGCTGCTTCATTT
This sequence comes from Striga asiatica, assembly GCA_008636005.1. Classification (NCBI taxonomy): domain Eukaryota; kingdom Viridiplantae; phylum Streptophyta; class Magnoliopsida; order Lamiales; family Orobanchaceae; genus Striga; species Striga asiatica. The sequence goes on from BKCP01012625.1 coordinate 1,207,181, forward strand.
TAGTAACAAATCTAGCTCCTGCAGAATAGCAATAAACAAACATCAGTCCAAGAAAAATATATATCTTTTTTAATTAAAATGATGATTATAGTAGTAGTAGACTCTTAGACTTGAAACAGCTTCACGAACTCCTAACTAGGGGTGTAAATGAGTCAAAACTAGCTTGAGCTGTTTATCAATATTAACAAACCGAGCTCGAGCCTTAACTAGCCAAACTCAAGACTTAACTAGCCGAGCTATACAAAAAATTACATAAAAATTCATTGTTTCAAGCCATAACTTAACAAGCCGAGCTCATCATCTCACGAGTAGCTCGTTTCGTTTAACAACCCTACTCCCACCTATCATCCGATTCTATTCTACAGGTAGCAAAATTTTATTCAGGAACTGCAAGCGTCAACTATTGCTTATAAATTATAATACCTCAAGTGTCTTGCATCTCATTCTCAAGATAGTTGGATTTCTTCTGTAACTAGCTTAAACCTCAAGAATTGATTGTCTACTTACCATCAAAATGAGCCACACAAACCACATAGATCACAATATATATATAAATTGAAACATAAACGAACAAATGCATAGAGAGACGCTACCGAGGTATTCTCTTCAATTCCATAGCCACCTTAACCGAGGCCTCGGCAATATTTTTCATGCTTGAGCCCCTCAAACTCGAAACAACCGCATCAATTTTTGCCAGCTCAGACACACTGATAGACAAAATCATCGTGTGCGAAACATAATACCGACTAGAAAAGCCAATTGCATGCAAAACTCGTTCGACCACCAAGTTCGAGATATCACCTCCTTGACCACTCTCAAGCACCACAGGCACTTTATAAAGACTCATGAAGAAATTCATTGTTGCTTCTTTTGGAGCTGCTTCAAACAGCAAAACCAAACACTCGGAGGCCAAATCCAGTATATTAGCCTCGCTCGATTTACATAGTTCCAGAAAAACACCAACATTGGCGCCAAAGTCAGGGATATCTTTTATGCCAAGATCGGAAGAGATTTCCATAGAGCCATCATTTAGTAGAGCTGGCTGCTTTGAGTAGACAAACTTAGCCTTGCAGCTCAAAGCACGTAAAAGGAATGCCCTGCATAGGCCGAGTGTTGGCTCGATAAAATCCTCCATCTCCTTCGCCTGCACGAATTCCAAAAGATTTCCGATTTTTCTCACCACTTTTAATTGGGAAATTATTTTGGTTTCCAGTTCCGGGGCAGATGCTAAAGCCAGGCAAAGCATCACATTGCTCACGTTTATAGTCGAGAAATCACCGAATAGAAATTCGAAGCACTGTGAGACTGCCTTCATGTGAAGAATGTCTGAGATTTTGATGTAATCAGACTCAATGAGCATTACAAGTAGTTTCTGAGCGTACATGGGAATCGGGTCTTCATCTTCGATCAAAGAAGGGTAGAGAGGGAGGAAATTAACATTTGAAACTGATTTTAAATCTTGCAGCCTTTGGTCATCTTCTAAGGGCTCAGTCAGAAAAAGAACCATGATGTCGAATAAAATTTTCAAGCACAGAAATCGAGCATCTCCATCTTTGTTTCCCTTGTACAGAGCAGTTAGACTAGGCAGGACTTGGCGAATGAAGATGGTGGGATTATTGTTGACTGCTGTTGGCTCCTCTGAGATTGATTCCAATACGCGGAGAAGGGTTATCTGGAAATCATCCCTTCCCTAAAATCAAACAATAAAGTAGAAAGCATTGAGCAAATCAGTTCTGGTTGGGTATTATTAAGTTATGGTAAAACCAAATTTGTTGATAAATGTATGAGCCATCATAGGAAAAAAAAAGAAAAAAAAAAAAAGCAAAGACAGTCTTTAACAATTAAGGATTTGGAAACAACAAGCGTGGTCTTCCTTACAAAGGAAGAAAAATCTGAAATGAGTGTTGGAACTGAATGTAAGTCATGAATAGCAAGGAAGTCCTTTCTTATGTCATTATTCCTTTTTTATGCTATGAAAGGTAATGTACGGCTGAAAATCGTCCAGAATAAGAAATTTGGAAGAGTTTACTTAGATTAACAGGAAGTGAGATGCATTTACATTAACAAAGAAATGTATTCTGTAGTAAATTCATTGACAAATGATCTCAAGCATGCCAAGACAACGAAATATACCTCGAAAACTTGAAAGTGATGATACAAAACTGTAAATTTCCAAAAATCCACTTTTGTCAATCCATTAGATAGTTAAAAAACCTGCAACTAATATGACTAATTTCGGATATGGTTGAGCTTGGGTAATTGACAAATTAAATTTGAGTTCTCATAATCTGTTCTTCCGTTATCAAAAAAGAAAAACAGTACCAGCAACAAGTTATAAACGATATTCTATAGTAACCCGGAGAAGTTTATAAAGCAGAGCAAGATGGCAGGCACGAGTTTCCAGATATATACCTGAAAAGGCAACTCTGCCAATTTAAGAAGATTAGCCACCAGCTGTAGAACCTGAGGAGTCACTACCGAATTCTTGAATGAAGAGCTCCCTAAAAGATGGAGAACCACAGGAAAGAAATGAATACTGTTTTTTGGGGAATTTCGGCTATTGTGACCTCCAATCTGCCCATGACGTCTCCCTCCCGCTAGAAGCTGAATATCTCCAGTTATAGTTTCCAGAAGACCCGGTAAAGTTGACACCACACCATGAACAAATGCAGCCAGACAATGCTGCACATATTTATCTTTATCTTTTGCAAGCCTATCCACCGCCGATAAGAATCTTGCATTGCAGAAGAATTGGGAGAGACATCTTTTCCCATTTTTACTTAGTAAGGCCACAAAAAGGAGAGCCTTTCCCCTGAGGACCTCACTACCCTGCTCGATAAGTGACAGGAGATTCGAAACGAGATTCTTATCTTCCATTACAGGAAGAAGGTGACGCCCGACATTTGTCAGCAAGTGGGTTGCATGAAGAGCCAAGTTTAGAAGGTTCAAGCAGATTTGCTGCTCTCGTTGGTTGCCCTTAAAAAGACTTGAGGCAATGTCCTTAAGCGGAAGTTTCTCGATAACCTGCTGCATGGTAGGTGGGTTGAAACGAGCCAGACGAACCAAACATGACCCAGCAGTAAGCCTCATGGACTCTTGTTTTCCTGGAGCCCTGAATATGTAACAAAGGTTGCTAACTACGTCTTGGCTTGTAAAACGAGTGGCCCAATATCCTCCATGACTAGATATGTTCTCTATTGTTCTTAAAGCATAAAGCTGGGTGAGATCATCCTCCCCTCTCCGCAATACGGATGAGATCAAAGAGATTAATGCATTAGGGACCTGACAAAAGATAGGGAAACTAGCATTTTAGACTCCGTCAGGACAAACAGAATGAATACGAGTATAAAACATAGTAAAGGTGATAACTTTGAACATAAGATCAGCCAAAGCAAAAAATTATGCAAAATCATAGTTCTAGGTAACTTGTTCCAGATACCGTGCTGAAAAAAGCTAACCTGCCAGCTGGAAGAGGGTCGGCTGTCTTTAGATGGAGACTCCTGAGGATTATTATCCCTAGCAGGATCACTTAGAGTAGATATGTAAAAGATCAACTCACCCATGGCAGCCATAGAAAACCTTCTCACTTTTTCCTGTCTGTCTCTGAGGCCATCAGTTAGAGCACCTAAAATTCCAGAATTTACCAAATCATCTCCAATGAAAGTTGAATGGCGAATCAATAGTCCTATAAGAGAAGATAGCTGTACACGCAGAGCCAAAGCCTTAGACTGCCTCAGCATTTTTATGAGAACTAGCATTATTGGCCCATTGGTCAAAATATTGGCAGCATCAGCATTAGTGCTCAACATCTCAAGGTACCTAATCACATTCTGCTTGTCGCCATTAATGTTCCCGTTCATGATACTTGCAATTCTACCGTATATAGCATCCAATCTATCCTTGGGCAATTTTGCAAAATCAGGTGGGGGAAATGTGTGGAATGGGAGGGAAGGAATTGCATCTAATCCTTTCTCAAATTTTCTGCTCGGCATTACTGGCCTAACCGAGAGATCAGATGGATGCCATAGCACATCTGAGAGCTCTGAAGATGATTTTGTTGCATCAAAGTCAAGGGCCCGCCCAGAAATTTCTTTGTTCCTTGGAGTCTTCAATTGTGGACTAGCACTAGGAGGAGTGACTGCTGCTGGACTCACTTCCGTGTGTTCTGAAGATGATTCTTGTTCATGTGGTTTTGAATCATCATGTATAGGTGTCTCCACCACATTTGATGTGCCTGGCTGGTTTGATACATTGTCCATGTCATCAAGTTTTCCCTCATGCTTATTTGGAGTTGATAAATTGTCCTCAATGGTGGAGGCATTTTCAGACCCTTCAGTTTCATCATTTCCATCATCTTCTGTGTTCTCGTTAAAATCCAGCTCCATGTCATTGTTTTCAATTTTGATTTCTGCATCATTCTTGGTGCTATTTGGTAAAGGCCTTCTGTAATTCTCCTTCTCATTTTCCCTTTGCAGGTTAGATTTAGCAATTCTTGAAAGCCTTAGGAGATTCAAGCCGCCCGTATTAGTAGAACCATCTTTGTGCTTTCCTTCAGGTATTCTGCTTGAAGGTTTTGTCTGGGCTTTACGGCCACTATATACACCACCCTTGACAGGTGTTCCTTCTCTTACTTCAGAACCAGAATTCTCATCTTGTTTTCTAGGTGCTTTTGAATCTTTTCCACAAGTGTTAGGTGTGGTCTTGTTCCGAAGAGGTCTATCTCCATGGCGCTCAGAAAGACGTGGTTCCAAAAGCATCTCAATCATGTTAGTGAAAGCAGGCTGAGGAGGTAATGTCAACGGCACAATTTTTGTTTTCCAGAAAGCATGATTGCAAAGTTCAGGCCATTGTATCCTTTCAGACGGGTCTTTTACCAAGAGCGAATTTATCAAATTTACAAATGGACGAGATGGAGTTCCAGGTAGAGCAGGAGTCGCGTCTGAAAGAATTAATTTTGCCAACTGAGTGAATTCCTTGTCAACAAATGGAGGCCTGCCGGTATAGCACTCATACAGCACACAACCAAGAGCCCAAAAATCAGAGGCATACGAATGAATTCCTCCATCTTGGAACAATTCTGGAGCCATGTAACAAGGAGTTCCACGTTTTGCTTGTGGTAACTAGGCATGAAGTGTAAGTGTAAGTAGAAGAATTTTACAGAATAGTGGAATACTAAGACTAATGTAATATATAGACAGAAGCAAATGACAATTTCATTGTAAAAACAAAAAAACTCCAGATGACAAGATATAATAGCTTGATATCCTACCTGGGAAGATGATGTCATGGATATATCACTAAGTTTTCTCGCTAGTCCAAAGTCGCATAGCTGCAGTAGGGCACAAAATGAGAAGCTTTTTCTCAGATTTTAATACACGAAATGATCAATGTGGGGGAGGAAGAACACTATACCTTTGTACGTCCATTTTCATCAAGCAAAATGTTTGATGGCTTTAAGTCGCAGTAAATAATTCCCCTTGAATGCAAGTACCTGTTTAGGAGGCCATTAGAATAACAGTTCCAATCACCAAAAAAGAAGTCAATCACAACTCTGATACTTACTGAAGAGCTTTAACAAGGTCAAGAGCCAAATCATGTACAGAATCTTCCGGAAGCTTACCATCCTGTCATTCAGGTAGTAAAGGCATATTAAAAATCCATGAGAAATCAGTAACAATTTCAACAAATTATATTGATTAGCAGACATATTTTATGCAAAAAAGCTATCAAACTGAAATTATTCAGCAAAAGTCAAGCACAATTAAACATAAGGGCTTAGGTTTATCCCTAACAATCTGTGGTGGGGTTACTTACTCATTTAAAAAAAAAAAGTACAGTGTAATGTCAAGCTTCATTGCAGCACATGCAGAATACTTCACTATTGATATATTCAGATACTCTTATAGGAACACAGATAATCACCACGTAACTATTTGATTAACTTTAGCAAGTTTGTGAACTACTCTTACCAAGCATAAGACTGGCTTGCTTAGTATCTTCGTCAGCTTCCAACAAGATGCCTACTAAAATCTAAAACCAGCCTGGCTAATATCCACCAAGACCTTCCTTCTTTTGTATATTCTAGTGAACTTGTTTTACGGAATTAATGAACAAAATTATACAGAAATATGAATCCTATCCCAACTAACTCCGGACACATAACACATACTGGTGTTCTACTAAAGCATCTAAGATAACCACTACCATAGTTGATGAAGCAAAACAAAGTCAATCAATTAATTACCTGTTGTAATAAAGTCAATAGATCTCCTCCGACACAGTACTCCAAAACTAACCATAGATGAGCTGATGTTTCGTACCTACAACGTCGATTGACGAGAAAATCAAGTAAGTATGAATAGACCTATAGGAATGAATAGAAGCCCAACTGCCAAGTAGAATAAAATTTGTATATCTTTTTTCTGTCAGAATCTTACCATGAGTAGAACTTTAGCACGTTAGAGTTATCCAGGGTGTGAAGAATTCTAACCTGTAAATACAATACAGCCAGAGATATGAAGAGTTAATTAGGCAAAACTTGGCCCAAAGTTGCATAAACATGTATGTACAAGTTTTGCGACATCTCAAATTTTTAAGTAAAGTGTTTCCTCAACTAGGAATTCCGCCAAAAACCATTTCCACTAATTAGACAGCATAATACTTGAAACATAAAAGATTGAAACAATCTGCTATATCACATTACAAGCTTTCTCCTCTAAATAAAAATATTGGCATATGCAACCAGGTGCAGCTCTGTGAATGCTATATAGAAGCGCTCAGTAACATTTTTTAAGTGAAAGCAATGACTGGATTGGATTTTTCAATTCAAAAATTAGGATGTGAAAACCTTAGATCTGATAACAGTGTACCTATATGCTAATGAGATTACTTGCAGATTCGTCGTAATAAAAGATCTTTTATTGCTCCAGGCGACTTGATACATTATGACTCACCATCAATTAGAACTCAAAAACACCATAGCTTCAATATCAACAAATAAACAAATAAAAATGTTCAGCTAAGGCCTAAGAATCAATTTCACAGGTTGAATTTTCATTCTAGCCAAACTGTCGATCTCTTACAGAAACCAGCAATTTAATAAACATAGACCCAACGCAACCTTCTCCAAGCTAAGGTCAATAATGAAATAAATCTAAACGGCAACCCACTTCAGTATTCGTTTTCTCAATCGCATTTACGATACAAAATTAAACTACTGTAGCTCGAAATAAAATCCAAATTCATTCAGCTAGCCCCAGATCCAGTCCAGGCCATAAAAAGTACACCATAAACGCCCAAAAATAATAATAAAAAAAAAAAAAACACTAAATCGCAGATACAACAAAGATATATAGCAGGTGCTTACTTCTTGAAGAACCTTGCTCCTGTGAGATTTGTCGACGCTCTTAATTGCGTAATACTCAATCGTCTTCTTCTTTCTTCCCTTGTAAACAGTCTGCCATCAACGGTAAATTCGCAAAGACGCAGTTAACAAACGAAAAAAGCACCTAAGACATGGAAAAATTGTTGCAGGCGGCTTGAAATTTGAATTGAAAAACTCACCGAGTATTTTCCGCGGCCAATGGCCTCGTAAATATGGTAGTGGTTCATGCTTTCAGCGTTCCCAAATCTGAGACAGTGTTTGTGTTTGCTGCTGTGTGTGCTTTGGGTGTGTGTGAGGATAGAGATGGAAAGAAAGTGAGCGGGGGCAGAGAGTCGGTATGAAATTCAAATTTGTGAGAACTGGGAAAAAAGGCAAGTGTGACCAAAAAATGTAATCAAAACTCAAAAGTTATTTATTTTGCTTTTTCATGTTTTTTATTGATATTTTTTTCTTTTCGGATGGTGATACTCAACTTTATAAGCAATTTTTTGTTTTTAATAATTATAATTCACAATTCGACATATTATTCGTTTATATTGCCCCTTTTTTTTATTAATTTTACTAGTAGTCACTCGTGCGATGCACGGGGATATTATTATCTAGAATGTTTTTAAAAAACAATTTTGTATATAAATTGTGTTATGCAACATATCATTAAATTGAAAAAATCATATATTATTGAACACTTCCCTATATACAACATTATTGGTTTGATTCTTTGGCACGTCATTTTTACCACAAATTAAGATTTTCAAACCTTTTCGGTTAGTGACACGGAAAACAGCAACATATAACTGGCCATGACTGAACACTGGTTTCTTAAGAAATAAGTCAACATGAGATAAGGATTGTCCCTGACTCTTGTTTATAGTTATGGCGTAAGAAACCATAATGGGAAACTGTCGCTGCTGGAACTTGAAAGGAATTCTAACATCAGAAGGAGTTATGGTCATTCTTGGAATCAACACCTTATCACCAGCATGTGTCTCACTACACAAACCCATAGAATGATCCATGTTCCGCAACAACATGACTGAAGTTCCAATCTTCAAATACAACTCATGGTTCGGTATTCCGGAAACACTTGATACTATTCAAAAACTCAGGCGTATGGAGATCAGACAAAAAATTATTATTAGAATCCGATTTGCACGTACTGTCAGAGCTCAAGTACATACGACCATCCAACAAATTCAATGATGTCATGTACTGATTGATAGACTCGACCACATCCAACGTCGGCGCTAATATAGCCATATCCTTCAAATAACTTGGATCGTCGGGTGCCTCTTTATACATTGGATATGTGCTTTCAACTATCTGAGCAATAGGATCATCAGATGGCTGAAGCAAAATGACCTCGGGTATGTCTATTGGTGCACATCCATCATTCAACCCTCCGATAGTTCCATCTCCGATGTTGGCCATCCAATCTGCAAACCGTGCAAGCTCATCACGTTCATCCGAATTAGTAAGTCCCTGAAGGCGCATTTTTTCGTATTCCTAAGCACAGTACAACTCCTCCATATGTCAGAAGAATTAATGGCAGCATTGACTATGTCCTGACGGCTACCCTTTAGAATGACAGGAAGGATTTGTCGAAAATCTCCACAAAAAACAATCGACGTCCCACCAAACGGTTTGTTCAAGTTCAAAGGTTCAATTGCTCCCATAATACCCTGCAGTGATGTCTGTACAGCTTCGAAACAATGCTTGTGCATCATTGGTGCTTCATCCTATATTATTAGAGAAGCACGAATTATCAATGGTGCATCTATACATTCCGATATTACTCTCGACTTGATAGTTTCGAAATGCATAGACAGCGCCTTCTTCGAATTCATTGATGAAAGTTAGGATGTTCATTGCTTTACTATTCCAGTAATTCGACCTCCCCGAAAAAAAATAATAATATTAGATATTAGATATTATAATTAACATGATGAGAAAAATGGATAATCATTATTTTTTATTATGAATTAAACCTCAATGTCATGAAAGACAATTTCAAGGATGTTCTTATAGGATGAGTATTGATTAGTCCTTTGGAAAACTCGAACCACCCTCAACTTGAGCATTGGTCTGTTGATCCTTGTTACTTGCTTGATGTTTCCCCATGCTCTTGCCATTTTTTTGTTTGTATGTGAAATTGTAGTGTGAGATTTTTGTGATACGTGGTATAGGCTCCGACGTTTATTTTATAGCCATGTGATGAAAGTAGATAACCATTAGATGATAAGATTAGTTAGACTCACGTTAATCTCTCTTGATAAGATTCATTGCACGTGATTTTAATTTCAGAGTTCCAATAAATTCAAACTCTAATATCATGATAAGATTAGTAAAACGTGATTTATCAAATTATTAACTCTAGATTTATCCACCGTAGGACTCTGCATTTGTTATGTTTTTTAAATGAATGACATTGAATTCAAATGGAATATATTTCGGTCAATCCAAACACAAATGATTATCATGTTGGTATGGACCGAAATTTTTTATGATGATAAGATAAGTGGAATGTAATTAAGAAGTGGAGATTTTTGTGTGATAGCATCATTACATAATTACCATCACCATCAACCTTTCCATTAAATTTCGGTCCATACCAACGTGATAAAAAAAAATTCTTGAAAACTTTTTTACGTCAAACAAATAATATAATTACGTCAAAAATTTTGTACGTCAAAATTTTAATTCAAACAAATCTTTCCATCTTTTTACGTCAAGATTTTAATAATAATAATATATATAACACAAATTAAAATAAATATTATAATCAAATTCATATTTATGAATATAATTCATTATGATAAATTATTGAAAAATCACGCAATATAATCCATTAAATGTACTTGATTTAGTTATTGTTAATTCCGTAAATTTTTTTGTTCAAATAAAAAATACACCAATTTTGAATTCAAATGGAATTCAAAGAGTGATACTCGATCAATAAAAACCTAAACCAATTTTGAAATCAAATTGTAATTTTCAACCTTATCATGTATGATGATAAGATAAGTGCAAAGTAGTTAAGAAGTAGAGATTTTTGTGTGATAGCATCGTTACATAATTAACATCTTTCCATTAAATTTCGGTCCATACCAATGTGATACAAAAAAAATTGTTGAAAATTTTTTTACGTCAAACAAATATTATAATATTTTACATCAAAATTTTACGTCAAACAAATCTTTCCATCTTTTTACGTAAAAATTTTAATAATAATAATTTATATATAACACAAATTAATATAAATATTATAATCAAAATTCATATTCATATTTATGAATATAATTCATTATGATAAATTATTGAAAAATCACGCAATATAATCTATTAAATGTACTTAATTCAGTTATTGTTAATTTCGTAATTTTTTTTTATATAATCTTATATTCGAAATATTTGTTAAAATTTGTATTAATTTATATCTTGTATCATGGAATTCTACCAATTTTAAACTAATATACAGTAGAACTCAAAAATAAAATGTTCAAATTTTCACATTCATGGGACATTTAATAAAAAAAGAATATCCAACGACATTTTATAACGATAACAAATACAATAACACTAAAATTTATTATAAAATTCGGAATTCAATGACATGGAATGAAATTAAAATTCATAATAACCAAACTCTAAATATCATAAATATCTCCTGCTCATTGCTAATGTTGAGGGAAAATATCAACATTTTGAGGGAAAATCCCACCATATTTGATAACATGAGTTCTTCCATAAATTTATAAATATGAATTAAAATATTTTTTAAAATTACATGAATTTGATATTACAAATATAAATATTTACCTATTCATCATGAAACATTATATGGAATGCGTTCCAGCTCTCCCGTTGGTGATGCGTTTCAACTATTAGGACTGCTTTCAAGTGCGAAAAAGGCTTGTTTCTCCTACTCACGGAATCGAGTGTATCCCAGACTAGCGGCATTTATTATCAATGTGTTCTGAAATTTATCTTTTTTTTTTTCTCTGTAAAATTTATCTCGGTTTTTTTTCTCTGTGAATGACGTGAACTTTTTTTTTTCTTTTTCTAAACTGTGAATGACGTGAATTGTTGAGTAGTGGTAGTGCATATGATTTTATACCAAACAACCATTTTTGAACTAAAGATTCGCATAATTATTACATAATAATTATGGATCCAATTGTGACTTATCCACATATCCCTATAATATCTCTAATCAATTAATTTTTGAATTAATCATGTAATGATAATTATGGATCCAATTGTGACTTATCCACAATCCCAATAATATCTCTAATAATAATTATGGATCCAATCTATATAAATATAAAGAGTTTGTTGGAAAAATACATTAATAGAAAGTTTGACCAAATAAATATAATATTTGACTTACTATTAATGGAAAATTCGAAAAAACACATGTAAATCTTTAGAAACAAAATCTGAATCCTATTTTTTCGGTAACAAATTTGGAGATTCTTATGGCAAAATTTGAATTCTTTTTTTTTTGTATCATATTTTATTTTTTTACCAAAATTTAAATCATATTTTTTTGGTAACAAATTTAGAGATTCTTATGCAAAAAATGTGTCAATTATTTATGAAAACAATTCTAAATACAAATCAATTTAAAAATCGTGCAAATTAGATACAAATTTACGAAATAAATAGTTGTAGAATTTCCAACCAATTTTTCAATTCTTAATGAATATTTTTTTTCTTTCAAAAAAAGTGTGTAAATTGGTTAAAATCATGTGAAATTTTTATTTTAAAATAAAACTGATATTTGGACTGGATGTACATTCAAAAGTGTGCCCACAATTTCTGGTAACAAAAGCGGTTCATCTTTTAAAATAATTAATTGCACACCATATTTAGAAAATTTTAGATATTTTAAATCATAAATAGGGTATCATTAAATGCCCCTAAAATTATGGGTTTTGTTGAATTCATTTTTGAAAATTTCGACAAATATTAAAGTGAATATGAAATTCAAAATCTCTTCTCATTTTATTTTTAATAAAATCTGCATCCAAATTTACGTGTGATTTTGAAGTGAAAATTTGAAATTTAAAATCTCTTATCATTTTAGTTACAAGAAAATCGGACTGCATTCAACACTTGGACCAATTTAAAAATTATTCTTTAAATGAAGGAATTTATAGATAATTGTTATCTCTACTCAATCACTTGATTATTTTCAATATAAAAAGATACAGATTACAAATTAGTGGATCATATATTACCTAATTCAATATCTTAATATTAAGGAATAAATTCATAGTATTATGTAAATCCGTATCTCATATTATTATATCATTAAGAATATATTATAGTTATATTATCAAATCTTTTAAAGATATTAAATCCATATTGTAAAAAAAATAATTCATATAATTTTATAACAATTCTACTACACTATTTAACAATATTCTTTTTTATTATATAATAAAATAATAATCAAATATTATACACTGAACAACAATATGTAAAACTGTTACTTTCTCTTATATCAAGGGATAAATTTGTATGCTAAAATTAAAATTTTATTAGTATAAATGTTTTAGTGAGATAATATATTAATTACAAGGTAGCCTTAACATGCTCATATTTAATGTTCTGACTAAAAAATCAATGCTGGTTAAAAAATGTGGAAAAAACTTATAATAATCCTATTGTTTTTTAGACTTAATGTTGATTAAAAGAGGTAGAAAATAGATAATAACCCTATTATTTTTTAGACTTAAACGGACAAGGGTGTGAAAATAACTCATATAATATCTCTGTCCCGTGCATCGCACGGGGTACGTACTAGTTGTGACTTATCCACATATCCCTATAATATCTCTAATCAATTAATTTTTGAATTAATCATGTAATGATAATTATGGATCCAAACTTATCCACAATCCCAATAATATCTCTAATAAACAAATTTTTGAATTGAAGTATGATTTTTTTAAAATTTCGTGTATTATAAATGCAGTAAATATGGTTTCTATATTTAGATTGTCAATTTTTTTTTTTTTTTTTTGGTCAAAAGTTTCTAAAAAGGTATTTTAACAACAACCTTTATATATATATATATAGATATAAATTTTATAATGATGATATCAAGTTTGTAATAGCGTGGTAAAAGTTGCTAGTAAACAGTAAATACAATATAAATGTAATACCAAGTTTGTAACAATGTGTTAGAAATTAGTTTGAATTTTATCATGTAATTTAGATATTATTTTGACACTTGAATATATTATTTCTTATATTCATCTCTTATTTAAAATATTATTTACATATCTTTTATTTTATAATTTTGTATTTATACTTAGATTTCTATATTGTTTAAAATTCATTTACTCAACAGTTTACTAAGTATTGAAATTACAAATATTATATTATTTAAAAAAATTAATCTATATCTATATATATAAAGAGAATAACTATTTATTTATATCTATATCTATTTTTATATATAAAGAGGTTGTTGGAAAAATATATTAATAGAAAGTTTGACAAAAAAAAAAAAATGTTTGACTTACTATTAGTGAAAATTTCAGAAAAACAGATGTGAATCTTTAGTAACGAAATCTAATTTCCATTTTTTTGTAACAAATTTGGAGAATCTTATGCCAAAATTTGAATCCTATTTTTTTATATCAATTTTTATTTTTTTACCAAAATCTGAATCCCATTTTTTTTGTAACAAATTTAGAGATTCTTATTCCAAAACTATATCAATTATTTATGAAAATAATTACAAATATAAATTAATTTTAAAATAGTTCAAATTAGATACAAAATTAAGAAAAATAGTTGTATAATTCTTAACAAATTCTTTCAATCTTTTGAATAATTTTTTCTGTAAAAAATTGTTTGCAAATTAGATGCATGCAATAATATCCTTTAACCCAGTCGAGGAGGAGCTTGGCGGCTTTGACGGTGGAGACGAGGTGGCTCAGCCCGGGAGGGGATGAACAACGTACCAACTCAAAATTTTCCATGTTTATAATTGATTTTATTTTCTTTTTTATAATTTTTGGGTTGATGATGATGAGTTGTTTTTGTTGCTGTGTTTGAATATGGAAGGGGCAAGGATAAGATAAGGTGATGGGCCTTGGCCTCTTGGGAGATGGTTTATGTATAAACTTGTATAGAGAATTTCCCAAAGTGTCAACCAAATATCGAAATAGCCTTCTTAGAAGTTAGAATCAGTTGTTTAATTGTTTGTAGTTGAAGTGTTTGAGTTAGCCTTGTAACTTTTGTTGCTGATAGTTGAGCTTAAGTATAGCACATTAGTGTTGGAATAGTCCAAAGGGATAATATTTGACTCAGAACTTATGCACATGCACCTTCCAAGGCAAGTTCGAGTCTATTGGTGAGGTACTGTCCTTGTCGGGTTTTTTTACTGTTAGATTATATACACTCACATACACACCAAAGTAAAAAATTCGGTGGAAGCACTGATCTCAGTGGTAGGATTGAAATTATCCAACAAAACCAAGTGTAGAACCTAAGTGATCATATCATATAATTTTTACGGAATAAGTCAACCAACGAATGTACAATATATCAAGTAAATATAGTTTTTCGAAACCAACATAAGTAATTTGGAGATATAAAGAGGTCAAATCTCAAATTTGATTCAATAATCAAGAACACTAATAATAATCAGAAATTATTCAAGTGCTCTAAAATATGAGTTAAAGAAAGAATAAATAAACCCTAGAAACATAATGTATACAAATGATATTGTTAATAAAGCTAAATATAAATTAGATGACATGTATACCATCTATCTCAAATCACCATCAATTAGGCAACGTCAAGATATGCTTGAACATAAAAGTAACACGAAAGAAAATTGGATTTTTATTTTTATTTTTTTATTTCAATTTATATATTCCCATATAGGAAAATAGTGACAAACATCATAAAATGAGACAAAAGTTTCATGCACAAATGTTGAAGGAACTGAGAATCAAATGTCAAAGGAAAATAGTGAGGCATCATAAAATGAGTGAAAAGATATGAATTCATGAGCTACACAAATGTCAAAGGAACTGATCAGAATCAAAACTCAACTAAAATTTCCTTTGTTTTGTGTTTGTGCTAAGTTTTTACCAAGTAGTCTTATGACAGATTTATACATCAATATAGCACTAAATGAACTTTTAATTTCTAACTAATTAACTCATATAAGTTGTTTATTAAAAAAAAAAAAAAAATCCATTCTATAGAAGTAAATGATGAGGACTTTTTAAGTTGTTTATCCAAAAAAAAAATATATATTCTATAGAAGTAAACGATGAGGACTTGCAGAAGTCTATTTTAAGTAAGCCCATTCTATACAACTAAATGATCAGGATTTTGAAAAATTCTATTTTGAGTAACTCCATTTAAGAAATCATTAAACCGGACACATCTAGTTTAGTCCACATCTTTGTAGAAGTGCTAAGAAACTTATTAGGACACTAACCAACATTCCTAACAACATCCTCAATAAAACTAGTCAGAGCATGATAGGACGACCCGCCTTTCTCCAGAGCTGCCCTGCTCTTTCCCTGCATCTCCCTCACTTTCTCCCTAACCCCACTGCCGCCCGCCATCAGCCGCCTTACCGCTGCCTCTACCTCTGCTGCCGGCACCACCATCTCCGGCGGCTCCTCATCCATCTGGTAGTCTATCCTCACCTCCTCCGCCATGCCCAACTCCCTCACCAACAAAAACGCGATCGCCTGGTGCTCCGCGTACATCGGCCACGCCGCCATCGGCACCCCTTCCCACACGCTCTCGAGCACCGAATTCCACCCGCAATGCAACACGAAACCCCCCACCGCCCGGTGGGCCAAAACCTCTGGCTGCGGAGCCCACCCAATCACCCTCCCCACCCCTTCCGTCCGCCCGATGAACCCTTCCGGAAGGACCTCCTTGAAATCCCCGTACTCGGTCGGACCTCCCGGGCCGGGCTTCCTCAACGACCACAAGAACCGGGCCCCGCTCCTTTCGAGGCCCGCCGCGATCTCTGCCACCTGGGCCTGCCCGAAGCTCCCCATCGTCCCGAAGCATAGGAACACCACCGACCCGTCCGGCTGCCCATCGAGCCACTCCAAGACCTCGACGTCTCCGTCCGCGGCTCGACTCGGCCCGCACATAACCGGGCCCACCGGGTAGACCCTCGGCGTCCTCCCGTCCGTTTTCAGCGACTCGAGCGCGAACTGCTCGAGCCCCTCGAACGTGTTGACCATGACCCCCCTCACGCCGGCCACTCTCTTGAAGAGGTCGAGGAAAATCGGGGACTCGTCCTCATTGACGAACACACTCGGGAGGACTCTGGCCGGGACAGGGCTCGGGAAGCAGGGGACGGGTAGGTCGAGGCCCGAGCCCTTGTTGTACCGGGTGAGATCCTCGCCTCTCTCGAATCTGAGGGAGACGAGGTAGTTGAAGAGGCCGAGCGCCGACGCGCCTGACGTGAAGAAAATGTAGGATGGGAGGCCGAGCTCGTCCGCGGCCTCGACGAAAACGGTGGTGAACATGTCGAGGACGAGGCCCGCGACGCGGGAGGACGGGCCGGGCCGGGAGTTGAGGAGGCCCGAGACGGCCTCCCGGACGTGGGGCAAGCGGGAGTTGACGAGGTCGAACAATTTTGTTCGGTGGGGGGAGGGCTCGAAATCTTGGTTCGGGAGGTGGGTGAACCGGAGGCCGGGAAAAGGGTCGGCTTGGGTGAATTTGTCGAGGGTTTGGTCGGTCGGGAGTTTCATGACGAGGATGGTGATGGAGAGGCGTGGGTCCCGGTCGAGGAGGAGCTTGGCGGCCTCGACGGTGGTGGAGAGGTGGCTAGGGGCGGGGAAGGGGATGAAAACCAACTCGAAGTTTTCCATTTTTTTTTTTTGTTGTAACTTGTAAGGGTGTTTGTTGTGAGTTGAGGGGTGGTTTGTAACTTTAGGTTTGTATTTATGTAGTGAATCATTATTTGTTTGTTGAACACTTTTATAGGTGTATGGACTATGGGGAATAAAGGACGTGATATAACGGCCTTGCTTTCATTTGGTCCATATGCATATAGTTTTTAAAGGGAATGCTCTTTATTTGTTGGGAAGGTATCCCTAGATATTAGATAAAGGATTATAACTCCTTGATATTGATATTGTGATTGGATAACCAAGAAAATTATCAACATGATAGGTAAAAATCATTCTCAAAGGCTATAATATGGAAAGCAAATACAAAGCTTATTATGGCTATGTTTGATAAAACTAATTGATAAGCTAACTAATAGTTGATAAGCTATCAGCTGATAGTTGATAAGCTAGTTAATAGCTTATCAGTAATTTTTTAGCTTATAACTTATAACTTATGACTTATAACTGAAAAGGTAGCTTATATGATAAAAATGTTCAGTAAAATTTAGTTGATAAGCTAGCTGAAATAAACAATTCAACGAGCTTATTTGAAAAACTACCCAAAGAAGCTTATTAGATAAGCTCGGGCTTTTTAAAAAAGCCCGTCTTACCAAACGGAGCTTATTTAAAAACAAAGAGCTTATAAGCTAACCAAATAAGTTATAAGCTAACTTATTTGTCTAGCAAACATAGCCTATATCCCCATGAGCTTCACCCTTAAATTTATATATATACACATTCAACAAATACAAATAATAGGTTTGGAAAAGCATTCCAGTGTACAAACTACACAAGTTTGAACTTGAGTTCGAAATGCTCAACTCAAGCTCGAGTCGAGCGTCCACTCTCGCGAGCCGCTCAACTGGTTTGCAATCCCGAAGAAATTTGTCATTTTAGAATAGTGAGTTGAGAAAGCCACATTTCACTTTCTTTCCTAACACAACTACGTTTTTGTTTCCTCAATTGTTAAATGACTAAACCGAACTTCAGTAACTAGGAAACCAACATTCAATATCTAACTTTATTTTATTGTTCTGTTTTTCTGCATATAGATTGATTCATTTCCATTGTAGTGACAACAAACATGTATGATCTATAGCACATATATAAATATTGTGACACAGAGAAATACTATGACACTTCGTCAAAGTATTGACGACGTGAAGTAAACATTTCGGCTAATACGCCTGTTATTTCGAATTCTTGAAAATTATTTATTTAATAAAATAAGATATAAATTGGAACATAATTTTAGGATAGGTAAACTCAAAATTGCAATTTGATTAATTAGCGTGACCAAATTTGTAGTTCATTCATTTATTATTTTTCCTAAGTCCTAACTACTCACTTCACTCTGCACCGGTGTAACTTTCATCACTAGAAAGAACCCTTCTTCATTATTCGACTCGCTCTCTAATCTACACTGCAGGCACAAGGGGTGATCTGAGGTAATTCTATTTCTCCATAACAATCACTAGATTTAGTGGCCGATATAAAAAATCTTTATGTAATTCTTCTCCTCCACTGATGTGATTCTGTCGTTTTTTCCCCTTTGATTGTTTATTCGTTATTTGTGGTTATATGTGATGTATCTTGCATTTTAGCTGTATATATTATCTCAATTACTGTTCAAATTTTGCTTCGATTTTGCGATTGTGGGCCGACCTTGTCAGTAGCCCTTTGTAATCATTTTAGCTCAAGGGAGTAGCTTGATTTATGTGAGATTTGTTTGTTAAGCAGATGGGTTCCAGGCCTGTCCTTTATGTGCTTGTTGTACTTGATTCAATTTTGTATGAAATATTTTGATGCCAGTCTTTGAGTAGTTTGCTAGTTTGAGCTCTTTTGATTTA
>BKCP01012625.1:1226362-1273969 GCA_008636005.1 Striga asiatica
CGCAACTTTAGGATTTGGTATTTTGAAACCTAGAAAAAAATAAAATCATTAATTTAGGGGAGTTATGTGATAAATCTATCTAAATCTTGTATACGTCACGTTTTACAATTAAAGCAATTTAAATATAGAGATTAAGATATTTTGAATCTCTGATTTAAACAAAGACCATAAAAAATTTGATTTGGTATTTTGAAATTTAAAAAAAAAAAATTCATTAATTTAGAGGATGATATGTGATAAATCTATCTAAATCTTGTATACATCACGTTTTACAATTAAAGCAATTTAAATATGGAGATTATTCTTATTTCAAATCTCTGATTTAAACAAAGACCATAAAAAATTTGATCGTTTCAAAATTAGACCCGTGTATTATTTTTCTTTATAAATAATTGTCAAACAAAACAATTGAATAACCGCAACTTTATTCTTTTAATTGAAACTGCCCGATTTGATGGTTAGAAAAAATGTTTTCAAAAGAAATAAACAAATAATTTTTTTAATTTTTTTTTATAATTTTACCCTTAAATTAGCCGTAATTTTGTTTAAATAAAATTTGCTAATCAAAACATATGTATTAGCCGATTTTATAGAAAAAAAAGTTTCCGATATTTTGAAAATACAAAAGCATATTTTTATGGTTAGAAAAAATAACATATAAATTTTTTTATTACTAAATTAGTCGTAATTTTTTATTAAAAAAAACTGTCAAGCAAAGCAATTGTATTAGTAGAATATTTAGTTTTAAATTTGGAGAATATAATTGGCCGATGTTTAATTGAATTAGCAGTCGTGACGTACATTTTTATTCAAATTTAAAAATAGCTTATTGTAACCAATAACCAAATTTAATTGATGCAGCCTGTGCATTATCAGTTTTTTATATATACATCGTGTCAAACCATCGCAAATATTCGTTAGACCAAATTTAAATCGCAGCCCACTTTTTTGAAAATAAAAAAATAACAAACTGCTCATTTTAAGGACAACATTTAATGTTGTCCCTTTTTTAGTAAAAAATATATTAAAAATATACTATAAATAGCATGTAATTAATGCTGATCAGTTTTGACCAAAGATTGACTTACTATTTTTGATAAATGTTAATTCTTATTATATATATATAGATTTGGCATCTGAGTTCATATTGTCTTAATGTTTGTTTACTTTGATGTTCCCTGTGCCTTACGTTTCTTCAACTCAGTTTTCGCGTAATTGTTCTCAATATGAGCTACACTAATGTCAACGATGAGTCATATGAACGGTCATTTCGATTTTTTGTTCGGGTGTTGGGTACCTATTCTTGCGGCTCGTATTCCTTACATGATTAATCCGTAATATATATGTTCACATTCTAAATTTGGGAGTTCTTATAGTTTTGTCTATGACAAATTGATTCCTCGTTTTCAAATGTGAACCCCCCTAATGATATGTAAATATTATTTTTGTAGATTACACGTAAAACGATGGTGAAGGCTGTAGTAGTTCTTAGCAGCAGTGAGGGTGTTAGTGGAACAATTCACTTCAACCAAGACGGAGATGGTACTATTCATTTTCCATTGCACCAATTTAACAGTGGTCAGTTTTTGTTATGTTCCAATTGGTGAGATGTATTTTTTTTTATTTTTAATGTTACAGGCCCGACAACTGTGACTGGAAACATTTCCGGCCTAAAACCCGGGCTCCATGGATTTCATGTACATGCCCTTGGTGACACCACCAATGGTTGCGTGTCGACTGGTAAATTCTCTTGCAGTTTTTTCTTGTTATTTTACTGATTCTCTTTGTGTGTATGAATACTTGGTTTTTACATTGAGTGATGTTTTAGATTTAACTCGTTTCCTTTTTCTGAACAATTTTTTTTCATGTTCTATAAATTTGGTCTCTAGGACCCCACTTCAATCCAGCTGGCAAAGAGCATGGTGCCCCCGATGATGAAGTTCGCCATGCTGGCGACCTTGGTAACATCACTGTTGGGGAAGATGGTAATTGTCTTCATCTTATGTTAAAAGAAAAATAAAATTTAAATCCATTTATGTTTGAAAAAGTTTGTCTTTGTGCCAATTTCAAAGTATGATTTGTTTGAAGTCACCGCATTATTCGAAACATATCTGAACAGAATTAGAAGGCATTTGCTAATAGAGTTAGAGGTCCTATCTTTTTTTACTCTCACGTATGCTTATTCTGTTCTAGACTTGAATTTTTGTTATGTGCTGAAAAATCATTTAGATGTTGGGAGAGCAAATAAATTATTTTCAGGTGTTTTGACTTTTGATACCAATATGTCAAAATATAAGCTCTTATGTTTGCTTTTCTTTGCTGTTACTTTTGTTTTCCCCTCAGGTATAGCTTGTTTCACCATTGTTGATAAGCAGGTTTGTATTTCTCACCATAGTAACACCTGCTTAGTTAAAATGTTGTCTTTTTTCCACCTTTCTTTTCTTTTTGAAGCTATATTGTATTTGGAACTTCTGCAGATACCACTTTCTGGACCAAATTCCATAGTTGGACGAGCTGTGGTTGTCCATGCTGATCCTGATGATCTTGGACGAGGTGAGTTTATAAGTTCTATCTATTTCCCAAGATAATCAAACTCGATTTTAACAGCTAGCAGTAAGTTTAATCTAACTTAACAGTTAAACATTTGCTTATAGCATGATACTTGATAAACAGCATATCAGATATGGTGGTGCTGGTAGATAATTAATCAACCGTTTATAAACGATGAATGTTCAAATTGGTTTAGTGCTTATTGTTTTTGTTTTTGTTTGCTGCAATTACTAAACAATACATCTGTATATCTGAATGCTGGAAAATAATTATTTGAAAAATGTGATTGTCTATGAAAAATCGGTAAGTCTTGTGTTAAGCCGGCCTAATTTCAGTTTTTCACAACTTCTACTTTCCTTAGAAAATATCATACTTTAAAAATGTTCATAAACAGAATTTACTGGGTATGTTGTTGTTGTTGTATAAACAGAATTATGACAAAGTGTGACGTTTGACACAAGAATTTGTAATGAAAAATAACACTTCTTGAGGTTATCTCACCACTTGCATTTTGAAATCATATAAAATTTGTTCTACCATCTAATGACTGCCTCTTTTTGTTCAGGTGGACATGAACTGAGCAAATCCACTGGAAACGCTGGTGGAAGAATTGCTTGTGGTAAGGAAAAATAATTGTTGAATCTATATTAAAATGCATATCGATGCAAGAAAAAAATTAGTCTACAATGTCATTATTTCAAGTACTGTTGCTGCTACTTCACATTGATGAACTTACAACTGATTATATTAGCCACTCTTATAATTTTGTCAGAATTAGTGTTTTTTCGCCATTAATAGATAGTATTAACTCAGTTGAGGCAATTCTATCTGTAACTTCATCTTTAAGATAACTTTCGTACTGAACTACTTTGGAATTAACTAAGACTGACCATAAAAGAGGTTCGTGTTTTTACTCTTTGCTGCAACTATCGACTAACTATTTATTTTTTTATTTTTTTTTGATAATTTTTTGCAGGTATAATTGGTCTTCAGGACTAAGTAAAATCTACATTTGTGTGGGTTTTAATTTTTATTGTCTTAGTAACCGGTTTGTGGGTAGACATGTTCGCATTTGCACTTTAGAAGGGTTTTTGCAATAAAAAAGCAGTGTTGGATTCTGTGTTTTCATGCGTAATTTTAACCTTTGGTGCTGTTTTTTAGAGTCTAATGGTGACCGAGTTATTCGAGTCTTCGATTAATTTGAAACTATTGAAGTTTGTGGCCTCGATCTATTAGAAAGGTAACTTATAATGTGATGAAAGATAAAGAATGCGAAAGTGATTGGATGGTATTTTTCTCCTTTTTGTTTTGTTTCATCTATTTTTTTTCTTTTTACGTAAATACAATCGAATACAAAACTTTTTAAGAAAATTCTATTCACCAGATCGAATTTTTGTGTTTTTTAATATTATTAATATAATTAAATAAATAATAACATATCAATAACTACGTATTTTCTAATTATTATATTTTATTTCATGTCTTTCCACAATTTTGAATTATTTAATTTTTCCAGATTTTTTTTCCCACTCTCTAGTTTACTTTTGCTTACTTTGTAATTCTTTCAGTCGAATAAATAATCTATATCTAATCAAACTTAATTAACATATTCAATTTTTTGATTGCCAAAAACCAATTTTTTAACTATCTTGCCAATTTGTTTGAACCCGGGTGTGGTTATATACGAATCAGCTTGTTCATTTTGGACTGCTTTGCATGTGATGAGTAGCCGCGTGACCCATATTGGCAGCACTGACCCGACAACCAGTTCACACATGTGACCCATGTTTTATTTCTTATTTTTATCATTTTCCTTCTAGATCTATACATATAAATATTTGTATATATATATATATCCGCTAAAAATGAGTTTTTTTATTAACTAGAATTAATTTTGATAAAAATGGTATAGCTAGTTGTTAATGAGATTTTGAGGTTATATTAAAATAGTATTTAAAACAAAATAATTTAAAGTTAGTTTGATGTAAAAATATGAGAGTGATGATTTTTTTTCCACTGCCTACTTATATAAATAACACTAAGGCTACATTAGGTACTATCATACTTTTTTAATATATGTTCATACTCTGAAATTAAAATGTCATACTTTAAAATAAATAAATAAATAAAAATATGACATTTTATAATATAAGTATAAATTATTAAAAATGTATGGCTGATCGATTCGTCTGACACTTAAACCGTCTCACACACAAATTTGTATATAAAGAATACGTTTGTTTTTTCTAACACTGACTACACATAGTAAACAATACAAATGCTACCTGAATTTTAGAAGAGAATTGTTATATTTTGATCAATGTATCAAATAATAATTGTGGAATAATAAATATTAAATTTATAAATAAATTTAAAGTACTAAAAAAAGAAGGAAAACTATCGCATTGGCCCATGCCACTCTACAATTCACGGTCAGAATTGGTTGGGTGGTCGGATCATGAAAGAAACGGGTACGGATTTTGTACACAAAATTTTTTTGTTTTATACTTTTATTTATTTATTTATTATATTATTTTATTTTTATCAAATACTTTTTCAGTTTTCACCAACCAAAACCAGCACAGCCATCATCTCCTTCCTCACCAAACCACCAAATTCCATCACATTTTCCACTCTTCAAAACTCTCAGTACGTAGATAGATACACTATACTTACAAAACCCCCACTCCGAAACCCACACACAGTTCTCACACCTGACAAGCCACTCAAAGCCCAACCACTTTATGCTACAAACTGTAACCTTCTTCCCTGCAACAAGATTTTTCCACCCCGAAAAATTGGGTATATTTGGTGAGCATTAAGGTACGTCTCTCTCTCTCTCTCTCTCTCTCTCCCCTTTTTTTTCGGATTTATTTTGGTGGTGGAATATAGTATCACTCTTGGAAAAAGGGGTGAATTGAATTTGAAAATGCGATCAGCAGCTCACATATCTGGCAAACTTATGTTGGGTTTTGAATCCCTTTTCAAGTGTTTGAATTATTTTGCGTTCTTTGGTAATGGGTGCTCAAGAACAGTTTTTTTGTGCTACAATCTTCTGCATTAGCTGGTTTTGGCATCTGGAACTGTGACTAATGACTATAGTCATTGGGGAATTTTGTTTTCTTCTTGTCGAATTTTCAGCTGATAGAGACCCATTTCGAAATTACTTGAGATTCTCAAACAGCTTTAATGGCGAGTGGGGAGGGTATAAGGAAGAATCAAACCTTGATATGTGCACCATTAATGGCTGACACAGTGGATCAATTGGTGGAGTTGATGCACCGGGCAAAATCGAAGGGAGCTGATATTGTGGAAATTAGGTTGGATCACTTGAAGAGCTTTAATCCTCATGTGGATATCGAGAAGCTAATCAAAGCATGCCCTTTGCCAACTCTATTTACTTACAGGTTGATAAGCAGCTGCCTTTTCTGATTATGGGTTCCTAAGTTATTTAGTTTTCAGGAACTGATATCTTAGTTAAATAAGTCATGGTATGACTTGTACGTCTGAACAGGTAGGTGAAGGGGGTGACATATCCATTTTATATTGCAAGAAAGGATATAAAATTATAGTTGGTTGAAGTTGTATCATGTTCTGTGTATCATGATGTTGCATCTGATGAAAAAAAGAAGACTGAATTGACAGGATTGGCATATGCTATTCCATACAAATCTAGTGTTCTGCTCTGTTGAATTTTCACTTTCACAAAGGCATTTGGTGTTAAAATATGAGTTCTGTTGATGAGAATGAGAAGTATATAGAGGAATAAAAATGCTATGGATCCCTTATGTTAACCATAAAATATATTGCTTCTTGTCAGATGTTTGACCCTTTCTCTTCATTCCTGTACCTCATTGTATTTGTAGTGTAGGACCTCGCCCAACAAAAATTAACGATTCAAAAAAAAGCTAAATCAAGGTTCAGTATCGTCATATATTTCAATCTCGTCCATCATTGTACGCTAATCAATTATATTTTGTAAAATTTATCCCTTTTCTATTTTCAGAATATCATAGAAAATACATAAAGCTATTCATAGATGATTACGCTATAAGTGGCTAAAGGCTATATCATTAGCTGTAGTGACTCTAAAACACTATTTTGTTTACTTAAATTAATTTGCGAAAATAGGATTCTGAAGTTTGCACATCTTTGGCGCCGTTTTATCCACCTTTCAAATTTTCATTATTTCATTATTTTACATAAGGTATTTGGCAGTGTATACTCCGGAAAGTGTTCATTTCGAGAACCTGATATAATATTTTTCTTCTAGACCTATTTGGGAAGGTGGTCAGTATGATGGTGATGAAAACAGTCGTTTCAATGCACTTAAATTGGCCATGGAGTTGGGAGCTGATCACATTGACATTGAGCTAAAGGTACACTTATGTCTTGGATTTTAGTTTATTCAAAACATGTACGTGGTCCGTGGATGTCGAAAATCGTGGCGTTGCGTCTTCTGCATAAATTTTAAGTATTGATGATATTTTCTTGGAAGAATACCTACAATTTTCTATTTAACACACTCTATTCACGAGAAAAATATTAGCCTTGCCTTTGGTGGCATCTATGTATTAACTAGCTACACATCCGTAAAAGCCAGGTCAGCATGCGGCTACTAACATAAAATAACTGCATGTTATATTTTTCCTCTATAATTTATCCTTGTAGCTAGAAGCAACGAAAATAGCACAAAAAATTTCCAAGATCTTCTAGGCTGATTTTGATCTCAGGAGAATAGTTGATATTTCTTTGTCATTGTCTATCATAATAACTTCATCATGATTTCTTATTCTTTGAAGGCTGCTCACGAGTTCAACAGTTTCTTGCATGGAAATAAGCCTGAAAAGTGCAAAGTTATTGTTTCTTCACACAATTACGATAATACCCCTTCCGCTGAGGAACTGGGGAACCTGGTTGCTAGAATTCAAGCAGCTGGGGCTGACATAGTCAAATTTGCCACAACTGCAACAGATATCACAGATGTTGCGCGGGTTTTCCAAATTACAGTCCATTCTCAAGTGAGTACTGAAGCATTAAAGCAAGTTTGTTTCATACATTTTTCTTTCTAATCGTGAAAGGTCCCTTTTGTCTATGCATGCATCCCAATAGTGGATCTTGTCATCAATTTGCGAATCAAGATTTTCCATGAGGGAGGGAGTCCAAAAAGTTGTAAATGGCGAAAGATGCTTTTCTTCTTAACCAAATGTGAACTTTCAGCCGTAAAATGATTTTAGTTTGTTCATCTGTCACTCCTTCAGTGATACTAACTTAAAGGTAGACAATAAATTACCCTTTTATCTATAAATATACAAATAATTTATATATTTAGAATTAATTTCATAAACTAACTCGAAAACACCTATCTCCTTAAATTATGATAATCCACATGGCATTTGTTTCCCTTCCTCAAGAACCTCAAGGAGTGTAGTATCCCTTTTTTAGTGTTGCACTTTTTTTCTTCAAGTGTTTCATGCTCGTATTCATACGTTGATTAGATTAAACACGTGGTGACGGTTAGGTGCTTCAAATATTACAGCTTCTGTGTTAATCTTAAATTTGTAGTCAAATCTTCAGATACCAATAATTGCCATGGTTATGGGTGAAAGGGGACTCATATCAAGAATACTCTGTCCTAAATTTGGTGGATATCTCACGTTTGGCACTCTCGAGCCAGGAAAAGTATCTGCACCTGGACAACCAACAATCCAAGAGTTGGTTGACTTGTTCAACTTTAGGTTGATCGACTCTCATACAAAGGTATTTGGTATCATAGGGAAGCCGGTTAGTCACAGCAAGTCACCCAAGCTGTATAACACAGCTTTTAAAAAGCATGGATTCAATGGAGTGTTTTTGCATTTATTGGTGGATGATGTTCAGAGATTCTTTGAGACATATTCCTCGCCGGATTTTGCTGGTTTCAGGTGAAGGTTTAAATTGCCGTATGGTGGTTTTCATGCAGGCATGATGTGCCTGTCACTCGTTTTGCCCTCTGTTTATCATCTCAATATGTGTTTCCATTCGAATTTTGTCTTTATAAATGTGTTGTTTAAGTTTGTAAGGTTAGTTGCAAATTTATCTTTGATCTTAGTCAAAGTGAAATAAAAAAAAAAATGTTAAATGTCATCCACAGTTACCGGTGCCTCCTTGATATTAGTTTCTGTTTTACAGTCACACCCACAATAGGGATCATTTGTTAAGTAAATTGGAACCCCGAATCATTGGTTATATTATCATAAGGTGTATTTTACTATTTTACTGTTTTTAATCTTAAACGATAGGTGGATTCTCTTTATTTCTAGTTGTTTATATATACCTTTTATTTTTATAAATAGGCTGAACCTAAGCGGTAGGTCTACCATTTTCCTATTTGTTAATTATTTCAGTCATCTTGTACTTGAGCCTTCCCCTAGTTTATTTTCAGATCGTTCATGTGAACATCTTTATCTTGAGTTGCAGTTTTTATGTGCTATTTTAAATCTTAGTGCCATACATTACCAGGAATTTTACTTTACAGTGTACATCTTGTTACTCCACTATGGAAGTAAGCTTAATGAGGAATTCATCTTGCAGCTGTACGATTCCTCATAAGGAAGTGGCTCTCACTTGCTGTGATGAAGTCGATCCGGTTGCCAAGGTAGTTTATTACATGTTTAGCCCGTTTAGCCCAGTAATTATGATAATCAAAATTTTCTAACCCTCGCTAATGTAACATATTTGAATCGTAATCTGATTCTTGAACTTAACCAGTCGATAGGAGCAGTTAATTGCATCCTCAGACGGCCTAATGACGGGAAGCTGTTTGGTTGTAACACAGACTACATTGGTGCAATTTCTGCAATCGAGAGTGGCCTTCAAGGTTTCTTCTATAGCTTTTCTCCTTCTGTTTTGCGCAATCAAATGCGACTATTGATATTCTTAAACGGGATACCTTATTTTTTTATTTGTTCAAAGCTTCACATGGAGCAAGTGGGACCGAGTCACCTTTAGCGGGTAAGCTGTTTATAGTGATTGGTGCTGGAGGTGCTGGAAAGGCACTTGCTTATGGTGCTAAAGAAAAGGGTTCGAGAGTTGTGATTGCTAACCGTACTTATGGTTAGAATCTCTCTGCTCCTATTCTCCGATTCTTAATATATATATTTTTTTTTCTTATGGTTCTGATTTTTTCTTTTGTACTTGTTGTTTATAAAAAAGATCGAGCTAGAGAACTAGCTGATCTTGTGGGAGGGCAGGCTTTGTCTCTGGCTGAGCTGAGTAGCTTCCATCCCGAAAAAGGAATGATACTTGCTAACACAACTTCTATCGGGATGCAACCGAGAGTTGATGAGACACCTGTTCCTAAGGTCTGTTGATTTGTGTACAAAAATTCTTTATGAGTATATAAACCAAAAAATATATATATAAAAAAATGTACTATTCTCGAAATAGAAACAAACGTCGTGGGGTCTTCTGATTTTGAAGAAAAATGTGTGTTGATTTTTTTGTGTTAGACTATTGTCTTTATTATTATTATTATTATTATTATTATTATTATTATTATTATTATTATTATTATTATTATTATTATTTTTAGTTTGTTATTTTTCTGCTATGGAAATCGATAATTTGTGAATGTTATGATTCTTTCTTCTGCACTCGGGCTACAATTGTTCACCATTTGTTCGAGAATGATGAATAGAGTGTAATGTTGTTTCTCTTCTCTAGTTTTCTGATAACTATATCTGAACCTTCCAATTAATATATGGTTTTGCAGGAAGCTTTGGGATCTTACGAGCTCGTATTTGATGCGGTTTACACCCCCAAAATCACTAGGCTCCTTCGTGAAGCTGACGAAATGGGAGCGAAAATCGTGACAGGTGTCGAAATGTTCATTGGTCAGGCTTATGAACAATACGAGAGGTTCACTGGCTTGCCAGGTAAAGAACAACCTTAAAAAATGAAAAAAAGAGAAGAAAAGGTTTTTACTATCTGATACAATTGCCGATTTCACTTTTTAGCTTATTATTTATCGTTTGGTTGCAGCTCCAAAGCAACTGTTCAAGGAAATCATGAAAGATTACTGACCGATTTCCTTCAGCTATAAAGAAAATCGCGTCTCGTTTGCACGCGTGCACGATTGTTGTCATTTTATCTATCTTGTTGTATCATTCTTTCCTTGTTCTTACATCCCAGGTAGATTGTGATTTGTCGTCGACCAGAGGATTTTATTTTATTTTTTCTTTCAGTAACAGCAGTGGATTTTTGACTGTTGGAAGGGTGATATGCAGTCATGAATTGATGAATCTTTAGACTTTGTACTTAATATCCTCGTGTAAAATGCAAAACTATGAACAAGACGGTTATGTTATGGTGTAAGTTGTTGTTTCAATATGAATATCAATATGAATAAAAAAAAAAAACACAATTAATTTGATTTGTTATCCATTGAAAACTGTCCAAAAAAAGAAAAAATGTGAAATTTGTTATTAGAAAAATTGCAGTGACGGCCCGTTGGTTTTTTCAGGTTTTAATCAATTGACATTAGGTAAAAAGTACTACTTAGTAATTAATTATACATCAATTTGCTCAGTTAGCTTTGGGAAAAGTAAACGAAATTGTATATTGTTGTAGCTTTTCGAATCGAATTCTAATTTCTAGGTGAAGGATCATGAAATTCTATGTTATTTTAAGTTTCTCAACGTAATGTCAATGGATTACCGAGGGATTTTCCTTATGGTTAACGAAAAATACAATCATTGGAAAAAATTCCAAAGAGTTACCAACAAATTTGCAAAGGAAATGTTCTATAACATTGTCAATAGATTCTCATAATGCAGTTATTAAATAATTCCGTTGGCAAATTTTACTAACATAACGCCACCGACGTATATTTTTCTGACGGATATGTTCTCAACATATTGCCGACGATTAGAGTAGTGGCTAAACATTTTCGTTGTCAAACTACCAAAAAATTTTTTTTCAATAAATTACCATTGGATTTTTTCCCAACGGATTACCAACGATTTCCTTTCCAACAAATATTTTTCCAACGAAATATCAATGGAATTTCCCAACGCATTACCAACGGAATCCTTCAATGATTTATGATATGTCTGTTGGTGTTCGTTGGCAAATAAATAATATGTATTCGTTGCAAATTCGTTGGTATTTACCAATAGAAGATATATATTACTATAAATTAGTAATAGGGATTTACTTTAAGTAGAAAGTAAAATCTCGCCTAATAATACTTTGAAAAACTAGCGGTTGATTTGTAATTTCAATTTCAAATTCAATCTTTCAAAGGAAAATATCATAAGCAGATTTTTTTTTAATACATTCAATTTTATCTTAACTTACATATAATCACATTCATAACAAACATTAAATATGCTTATATATTTTTAAATTAATTACATGAATAAATACAATTAATTATACATTAAATATTTATCATTATATAAAAGAACAATATTATTTCTATGAGTGTTCTAAATAATAATGACATTACAACAATAGATTAGATTTCTTAAAATAATATTTGAGTATCATGATGAACCAAAATATGTAAAATTATTATTTTTTCTGCATTAAAAAATGAATATATATGTTAAAATATTACTTATGTTAATATAAACGGGTCAGCGGACTAATATATTGTTAAAATAAAGTTTTGAACAAATGTTCTAAAGTACGAAACCCCCGTGCATCGAACGGGGTTCTCACTCGTTCGTTGGAAAATAGCAACGAAATATTCAGTTGTTAATATGGTTATGAACAAATCCATTGCAATTTTATTGGTATTTATCAACGAAATATTCTTGTTAATAAAATTGCGAACGTTGCAAACCAGTTGATATTTATCGATAAAATATCTTCGTTGCTATTTGGCAATATTTCCTTTGAGAAATGATTGATAATATGTTTGTTGGTGTTTCATTGTTATTTCTCCAACGAAATATTTTGTTGGTGAATTAATAATATTGTATGCCTCGCAAGTTCGTTGGTGTTTAGCAACGGAAGATGCCCATTGGGAAATAACAACGGAATATTCCAGAAATCCGTTGGTAATTTAACTATGAACAAAAATCCCTTAGTTTTCCGTGTACGATTGTTCTAAGAGTGGAATCTCTTCTTTGAATAGGCTATTTCCCTTTCTCTCATCAACACCCTCAAAGTCAGTAGCGAAGTCCCTGAGGACTGAGGAACGATAAGGTAGTCCCACCTTCAGATTCTTTATTCCATTTTGCGACACTATCCAAGGGTCAAAGTCGTTGCAATATTTTATTAGTATTCTATTGATAATTCTTATAAAACAATTATATATATAATGAATTATTAATCCGTCAACAAACAATATTTTTGTTTGTAATTTTTGTTGCCTTGTAGCGTGGAGTAAATTGTTGTTAAACAATTTTTTTATGTTTCCCAATTTTAATTAATACTAGAATAGATTAAAATCAAATAACAATGTAAACATATTGTAATTAAGTGTAGAACTTTTGGCAAACGCCATATTTAAAGGATTAATGTATCGGTTGGTATTACTGGTATCTGGTAATATTGGTCTATGATATTAGAAATATTTTCATTCCAACCAGACCACCACCAATATACAATATCCGGTATCGGGTAATACCACCACCAATATATATAATATCCACAATATATAATATCCGGTACCGGGCAATACTGGTCTCTAGTATTACAAATATTATCGTACAACCCACTAATATATAATATCATGTATCTGGTAATACAAATATTATTGTACCAACCAGACCACCAATATATACTATCAGCATATATAATATTCCGTATCTGTATCAACCAAACCACGAATATATAATATCCTGCATCTGGTAATACTGGTATTGCAGATATTACCCGTACCAACCAGACCACCAATATATAATATCCGGTATTAAATAGACCACCAATATATAATATCGGGTATCTAGTAATACAGGTATTGCAGATACCGACCAGACCACCAATATATAATATACGGTATCTGGTAATACTGGTCTCTAGTATTACAAATATTACCGTACCAAACAGACGACAGTATATAATATCTGCAATATATAATATATAAAATATAATATTGCAATATGTAATATCTGGTACCTGATAATACTGGCCACCAATATATAATATCCGTATCTGGTAATACTGGTATTACAGATATTATCGTACAGACCACCAATATCTAATATTGCAATATATAATATCCAGTATCTGGTATTATTACAAATATTACGTAATATAATATTCAGTATCGGGTAATACTGTTATTTCAGATATTACTGTACCAACCAGACACCAATATAATAATATCCGGTATCTGACAATACTAGTCTTTAGTACTCCCTCCATTTTGAAATATAAGGCATATAAAGATTTCTCAATTTTTTTGAAATATAAGGCGCGCTCAAAAATCAAGACAAATTTTTGCATTTTTTTCCAAATATACCCTCATTGTGTTGAAATTAAGGAAGTGTGGAGTGGTTGTGATTAGAGTAAATAAGGTTAATTTAGTCAATTTATTCATTAATTAATGTCTCCTTAATATTTGTGCAATAACCTTAAATGTCTTATATTTCAAAATGGAGGGAGTATTACAAATACTAATGTACCAACCAGACCACCAAACAAATATTACTGTACCAACCATACCACCAATATATAATATCTTGTATTGTGTAATATATTACTGTACCAACTAGACCACCTATATATAATATCCGCAATATATAATATCCGGTGGTAATACTGGTATTACAGATATTACCGTACAGACCACCAATATATAATATCTGCGATATATAATATCCGGTATCTGGTAATACTGATATTACAGATATTACGGTATAGACCACCAATCTATAATATCGGGTATCTGGTAGTATTACAGACCACCGATATATAATATGGCAATATATAATATCCGATATCTGGTAATACAGGTATTACAGATATAATCGTACAGACCACCAATCTATAACATCGGGTCTATAATATCTGGTATCTGGTAATATTGGTATTACAGATATTACTGTACAGACCACCAATATATAATATCGCTATATATAATATCCGGTATCTGGTAATACTGTATCTGGTAATACTGGTATTATAGATATTACCGTACAGACCACTAATCTATAACATCGGGTATCTGGTAATACTGGTATTACAAATAATCTATAACATCGGGTATCTGGTAATACTGGTATTACAAATATTACCGTACAGACCACCAATATATAATATCGCTATATATAATATCTGGTATTTGGTAATACTGGTATTACAGATATCACCAGACCACTCATATATAATAATCAGCTATCTGGTAATACTGATATTATAGATAATACATACAGACCACTAATATATTATATCCGGTATCTGGTAATA
This sequence comes from Striga asiatica, assembly GCA_008636005.1. NCBI lineage: Eukaryota > Viridiplantae > Streptophyta > Magnoliopsida > Lamiales > Orobanchaceae > Striga > Striga asiatica. Next base: position 1,241,315 of record BKCP01012625.1, read on the forward strand.
TTAGTATATAGTATTACAAAGGTCACCGTACTGACCGAACTGCCAAAATCCCTAATATTACTCGAAATCTCGGCCAATTTACAAAATCAAGTGAGCCCCCAATTTTCTTTTAATTATTCAAAAAACAAAAAGTGTATATTTTTCGTTTTTCTCGTGTTGAATAAGTATAGACTTGCTTACATTGTTACCCATTTTTCCATTTCATATCCCTCGGATTTATCCAAATGTTTTTACACTACTACATTAGAACTCTCTCCCTAAAAGGACTCCCAAAAAAAATAAAATAAAACACATGTTCACACAAAAAATTCCTCTGCAAGAACGTACAAAACCACACCACCACCACCATTAACCAACACTACACGTATCTTCCATTTTCACTTTCTTCATGTTTTGTTAATTAATCTTTTGTTGTTTCCTTCCAAAAAAAATAAAATAAAATGGGTGCATGCAAAAGAGAACAAGCTATCCGGGCCAAAGACTTGGCCCTCCAGAAGATGTCTGCCCGTGACTTCCAATCTGCCCGAAAACTCGCCGCCCGGGCCCACCTCCTCTGCCCGGACCTCAACGGCCTTACCTCAATCATCCTCGTCTGCTCAGTCCACTGCTCGGCCGATGCTTCGCAGGCGGCAGAGCTCGACTGGTACAAAATCCTCCTCGTGGGCCCCACGGCCGACGAGCCCACCATCAGGCGGCAGTACAGACGTATGGCACTCTGTCTCAGACCGGACAAAAACCCGCTTCCGGGTGCTGACGAGGCATTCGGGCTCGTCCGCCGGGCCCGGTCCGTTCTGGCGGACAGCGAGGAAAGGAGGGCTTATGATAGCCGGAGGAAAAATTCCGGCTTGTCGGGTTCCGTTTTGCAGGGCAACAGGGCAGAGGATAATAGATTCGGGTTTTCGGGTCTTCGTAATGAATACCGGGACATTAATAACTTTAGTTCGTCAGGGCCAAAATATTCCGGATTTTCTGATTTTGGGTGTGGAAATCCTGTTTTTTCGGAAAAATGCAAGAAAGACACTGGCTTTACAGCCTTCAAGGATGCTAACATCAGTTTCTCCAAGTTTGAGGAGATGGGTTTCGCGAAATTCAAAGATTCGGGCTTGTCCGGATTCCACATCCGACCCGACCCGTCTCCAGATCAGGGATTCGCGAGACGTAGCATCACTAAGGCGAATAATTTACCGGCAAACGGTATTAAACCTTTCGGTTTTGCTGCCGTGCAGGGGAATTTTCTCAAGAAGTTTGGTCCTAAGCCAAATTCGAAAGTTAAGAAGCTGAAAACGCAAAATAAGAAGACGACAGCCGTGAAAGAAGGTGAAAAGGGCAGCGGCCAAGTGGAAAAGTTGAAAAATCTCGAGTACTCGGATTCGGAACTGAATGATTTCGAGAAAGGGAGGGCAAAAAGAAACTTCAACCCGGGACAAATATGGGCCGTTTACGATACCTTAGATGCCATGCCAAGATTCTATGCTCTGATCAATAAAGTTATCTCGGACGATTTTAAGGTTGAGGTTATGTGGCTCGAACCATGTCCTAACAACGAGGATGAAAAGAAATGGCTGCACAACGGCTTGCCAGCTTCTTGCGGTAAATTCAGGCCCGGTGAAAGCGAGATAATAGAAGATCACGCGGTTTTCTCGCATTTAGTGAGATGGAAGAAGGACATTCGGAATATATATCACGTGCATCCTAGAAAGGGCGAGACTTGGGCTATTTTCAAGAATTGGAGCTTGGAATGGCCTTTGAACCCGGGAAATCACATTAAGGGGTTCGAGTTCGATTTTGTGGAGATTCTGTCCGAATATAGAGCCGGGTTTGGTGTAAAAGTTGCGTTTTTGGGGAAGATTAAGGGTTTCTCGACTCTTTTCTGCCGAATGAGTGAGAAACGAGTGGTTTCGGTGAATGATAGGCTTAGATTCTCTCATCGTGTTTCGTCGTTTAAAATGACGAGCAACACGGGCATGAATGGTGATTCGAGTTCGTTTGAACTTGATCCGGCTTCGTTGCCGGTAGGGTTTGGTTTTTCGGAAATTTCGAACATCAGCGGGATTTTCATGTGAGGCGTGCCAGTTTTGCAGAGGGAAGAAATTCACGATTTTTCTTTTAGAGTGGTTTGCTCAAGAAGTGTAGTGCATTAGAGACTAATTTAGGTCAAGAATGAGTAATATGCATTTTCATGAATTAGATGGAGTTTATTTTTTATTTTATTTTATTTTTTGTGTGTTCTTTTTCAAGCAACTGTAAATATGCTTGAGATGAGGAAAAATCAAGGCCAGTATAGTGATGAGTCTGATTTATTTGAGTGAGTTTGTGATTTGAATGACACTAGTAATCAACCCGTGCATTTGCACAGAGAAAAATACTTTAAAAAGATAACAATATAAAAAAAACAAAAATAAATTATAATTTAATTCATGAAAAAAAATATAAATTAAGAAAATAATTTTCAAAATTGATTTTGATCAAGTAATTGCCATGGAAGAGCCGTTACAATCATTTTCTTTATGCTAATACACCCAACCATTTTCATGAGTGAGTGTGACTTAAAATTTGAGTACAATTTTGTAACTCCCTTAATTGGTTTATGTTCATAATTTATGTCATTCAAGCAAGTTATTTTGTAACTTAAAAATGAAATTGAATATTGAAAATTTTGGAGGAAGAATAAAATTTAATGCATGATAATATAATTTAATGTTTTGTTGCTCCTCTTTATATATATATAGATTCCTCTTTATATATATATAGATTAGTTATGTATCCACAAGAATTGTGTTACTAAAGAACACATGAAAAGTTGGGCAAGTTGCCTGTGAAGTTTTTAGCGTATACTTTTCCCTTAAAAGTTGAGCAAGTCTAACTACAACAAGAAAATGGGCAGTTTAAACTGACTTGTCATTGAAACTGTTTGAATTGAAGATCTTGTGAAGAAGATCATGGTGTTCGTGTCCCTTTTCTTTGAGAAAGGTATGTATATATTACTGCAAACTGCTATTGTTGGCTAAATTAAGGAGCATTTTTTGACCAACCAGTTATTGCAGCTGGTGCTGCGTGTAGTTAAACAGAAGCTCGAATATGAAAGGTTTGTTTGTCATTATTCTACCTGTTATTAATCAAAAGTCGAATTTTGGCCTAGTTACAAAGGCCTCATTGGTTTGTGTATACTAGATAACTACATACTTATCATTGAGACTATTCGTAGAAGAGCATCAGTTCACTCGTATGTTAACTGTTAGCTTTCTGCATGAGAGTGCACAAGGTTGAGGTTTTTGGTGTGGAAGTTTTGTGTACTGAGTCATAAATTGTGGTCGGGAGATCCATTTTATGTATGTTTTTCGTTTATCTTCCCGATATTTTTTCTGCATCTTAGTGCGTCATCCTCAATATGCCCATTCTGTAAATAACAAGTGTTGTATTTGATATACTGTAGGAATATAAACGAGTCGAGTCAAGCCGAGCTGGAGATTTTAAAGAACCATTAATAGAGCTCGTTTATCAATGAAATTCGACCTTGACGAGTCGAACTATAGAAAATTATATAAAAATTGCTATTTTCGAGCATATTATCGACTTGAGCCGAACCCGTCTTGTTAACTAAACGAGCTCCAGGTGATAAATGAGCCAAGCTGAGCTCGAGCTATAACGAGCAACTCATTTCATTTAACAGCTCTAAACATAGGAACCAAACTTGTTTCACATATCAATACCAATACAGGCAATAGTTGTTAGAACTTAGGAACAATTATATCAGTATTACACTCACAGTGCTGCATCTCGAATTCGATAAAATATAATGAAACTTGATCCATTGCACCAAATTCCTCCAACAAATGCTTCTTTTACAGCTTCCATGGATTTATAGTATTATATAAACAAATTCATTATCAACTTCGCAAGTAAAAATGAAAATGACAAAATAAGTTTCTATGGTCATACATGCCGAACAAAATGATTCCGAATGCTACTCAACTTCAAATAACTCCCTGGACACTTGAAATCCAACATTCCCTCCTACCTATGAATAAGTGTGCGGCACAACTTGACATAGTTCAGACAGCACCGGCTTAAGGTCCCAAATATTCAAAATTTAGCCTGCAAAAAAAACATGGAATCATCACTAGTATTCACAAGCACAAATCAAGAAAGTTTGACAAATGCGACATAAACAAATTCTCGAGCATTCCTTCAGTAAAAAAACAGCAACATTTATGAGAATCCACATTTGGACTTTAACTTTATGTTTAAATTATAATATGGGAACATACAAACACATACGCATGTGTGTGCGTGAAATATAATGTGCATATCAAGGAACAAAATCACCAGAATTCATAACCAAGATGTAAAAAATAATACACTGATGAACTCTCAGCTACAAGACCTTTTCAGTTAGAAAAACAACAAAAAAGAGATGGGCATACCCGTCTTTTTACAAATCAATGACTCGTCTGAGAAGCTTGTTGATACGAGTATCCTCCGGCAGTTGGAGGTACAGTTGCAGCAGTAACAGTAGTTCCGGTTGGATTAACACTGTACATATGTGTAGGATTTGGTGGTACCCCACTTGAGCTAGGAGGTGGGCCCACTCCTGAAATCTGTGGAGGGGCACTTGTATTTTGTGGGCCTGAAGCTGGAGGCCCACTCGGCTGTAAGGGTTGCATTGGCGGCAGCCCAGGGGCAGATGCGTAACCTGACAACCACCAAAAATGAAAATTTCAATTTTTGTTTCACTCTCGTTTGGCAATTTCAATTTGCGAGGATAAAAACAGGAATATAATACTGATTTTATTTTTTATTTATTCAATAAAAGAAATGCAAGATAGCAAGCTTACCAGGTGCGCCGGGGATAGGCATTGGCATACCGTGAAGAGGCCTCATGCCCGGGACAATTGGGGGCCCACCTGGAAAAGGTAGCGGATGAAGTGGCAGCATGACAGGCTGACGTGGCGGCCCTCCGGGAAAAGCAGCAAGATGTTGATTATAAGCTGCACCAATCTGTTGGTGCTCTTTGATTCTCTGATCGAGTAAAAGCTGTGTTTGCTGTTCTTCGAATTTTTGGTAGTAAGCCCTTATGTTTGCCTGGGTACAGGTCAGTACATAGAACATTCAGTGGTCAGTTTAATTATAGAAGTTTACGAATCTCTTTCTAGGCATGTTATACCTATATACATTTATACGAATGCTCTGAGAAGAGCTGTACCTTGTGCTTGTAACCAGAATTGTGCTGCTTCCTGACTGAAGGCTGGCAAAAGAAAGAATATTATAAAAAAAAAAAAATGAGACAAAGAAATCAGTGTACCAGAATACGTAGTACAGTGCACAGAAACAGGCTGAATAAATTTAAGTATTCGACATGAATGAAATGTACTATACGAGATATGAACGCGGTTAGTTTGAGAAAATGATGTCAACCACAGCGTAACATGTTACAAGTGCAGTGCACACTGCATAATATAACAGCCCATGTTAATGTGAGAGATAAAATGCAGAACAAGCGGGTGGATTCTTAAGCACCTAACCGCTACTATCAATGGAAAATAAGCTACAGATGAGAAGCCTAACGATCTCATTCCATTTAGCCTTGAAGGGATTGCCAATTATGACTTTTATCACGGATAAAGTTTGACCGGCTTGCTACAGATGACATTACATCACCGTATGATAAGATGTGGAGCACATGCCAACCTAACTAACTTATGCTAGAACCGTTTCTAGACTTCTGACATTATTCGGCCAAGCTTAGAAGTGTGCTGACCACAAAACGGGACAGTTTTGGTTCCCTTTTTTGCTCTGTCCTGCATCAACTTTAGCTAGACAAGATAATGTCCTCTCTAGCTAAATACTGAACAAAAAAAATGACAATGTAAACGTATACATTATTAGCACAAAATGTTATCCATGTCCCTACATAAATTAGCTGAGACCTCATTTACGTTGATCAGTATGAATTCCAGTTTCTGATATATAATCGGTCAGAAAATGCTATAGGTTGGATCTTTTGCAAGCTATCCAATATACACAATTATAAGGGCAAAATGCTGTAAATTTGCTTATGTTTCTACCATAAAATTAACTATAACTGGCCGGAACATGAAACTGAAGGCAACAAAGTCCTGCACGCAATTTCTATCATGGACCACAATTTAAAACAAAAAGTTCTTTAGTAGTAAGTAATTTATTAAAAATTCAAGAAAATTTGAATGAGCAGAGAAAAAGGAAAAGAAACAAGAAAATAAGCTTACGGAATCATGGGTCAAGTAAGTGTCGCAATAATCACAGTAGTACCTGAAGAACAATAAATAAAGATAAATTTAACAAATCAATTCTCTAGAAAATTGATGCCAATATGTAAAAAATACCATAAACAAGAAATCTCACACANCAAAAGGATGAATATGTATTAATACCGTGGCATTTAGCTCAGAAATTCGGCACAATTTGATACGTTTTGAAATATAAACTGTTAGGAGAAACAAGTAGAGAGATTGGCCGCAAAATCGAACGTAGAACTAAGTTATGTGAAGATTGGAGTGGGTTTTGGGGACTATCTATCGATTAGGGTTTATTGGCGAGAGAGCGCTTTTTTCCAAATACTTTGTGGGCATCATGGGTCGGGGGAAGCCCACCCATTTGCACTCACCGGGTCAATAATAATTAGTAAATACTAAATAGAGTTTTTCTTTTTTTGGAAAATCAAACCAAAATCCAAAAATAATTATTGGTCCATTTGACTTTCCCAAACAAACCAACCCAAAAAAAAAAAAAATTGTTGCCATACGGACGTTGATGTGTTGTTGCACCTCAAACCGGCATTCTGTTGGTCCTTCAACCAATTTGCTCTTCGTAGACCTGCAAAATGCATAAAACCTTTGATGATCTAATCAGCAAACAAGCCGAGCTGAGCCGAGCTAAGCTTGAGCTTAGAGTGCTCGAGCTCGAGCCCTTAACAGGTTGAGCAAACTCAAATCGTCAAATGAACGAGCTAGAAATTGAGCCCAAAATCGGCTCGTTTATCACTATTAACGAGTCAAGTTCGAGCCTTAACTAGTCGATCTCGAGCTTTAATAAGGCGAACAGTTATAAAAAATCTCTTTTCGAGCCTTATCGAGTTGAGCCGAGCTTAGCTCGTTAACCAAACGAGCTTTAAATGAGCTCGAGCCGAGCCAGACTCGTTTAATTTAACACTACCAGTTCATAGCTCCTCTTGTGTTAAGTCCTCATAGGTCTCTCTGGACATTACCAGTAGGTTCACCAATCTTACTACCCTAGGTGCATTACTAGTAGGGTCCACCAACCTACAGTCTACCTTTCCCTTACATACACATACTATCAGCAGGTCCATCAATCTTAATTCCTTAAATATATTACAAGTAGGTCAACGAATTAACATACTACCTATAGGTCCCTTACATACACATACTATCAGTATGTCCACTAACCTACTTGTCCTTAGTTCCTTTAGATACATTACCATATCCGAGAGGTCATCATCATGTCCGAGCTACCAAGATGTCATCATCGTATCCAAGCTACCAAGCGGTCATCATCATGCCCGAGCTACTAGCTGTTACAACCATGCTACTAGAGCTACCTCCGAGATATCTCACCTGAGCTACTCTAGGTCAACTTACCCAAGTTGTATAAGTGACAGTTCACCCGAGCTACTCAAGATCAAGTCTCCCGAGCAACATGAGGGACGACTCAACCAAGCTAACTATAGTCGGTTCATTTGAGCTATTTTATATGTTATATCAGTACTAATGATTCTTTTGTTTTTAAAAGAAAAATGAGAGTAAATGAATAACGATTTAAAAACAAACTATCAAGTCGTGGTTTAAATATACCAATAATGTTAAGGAGCCAACTGTTGGCTCCGTTATGGAGCCAACAACCAATGGGACAACTCCATGTGAGGCTGTTCCACATAGCTCCAATGTGGGACAGCCCCATATGAAGTTGTCTCATTGGCTGTTGGCTCCGTAACGGAACCAACAGTTGGCTCCTTAGCATTACTGTTAAATATACATGTAAATAAAAAAAAAAAAAAACTTAACCTACACCCTAAATGTTACATAAGCCGAGGTTCACTCAAGCCGGGATTGGCTACCTAGAGTGGATTTCATATATAACTGTGAAATGAAAGAGACTATTTTGCAATGAAAGACAAGTAGTTCAATTTACCAAATTTTGCAATGAAAGAGACTATTCTTCAACAAACCACAAACCTCTATACATGAAAGAGACTATTATACAAACCCGAGCTCAGCATAAGCTCAGAATCAGAAAGTAGCAAGATGAAAAATACATATGTCGAACTAAAGCCGGTTCATACAATTTCAGTTAATGATTAGTACTAAGACATGATCTCAAGAGCTTCCCTAGCTTTTCCGAGTATATTAAAAACGGTTGCTGCTATATGTGACGGTGTCAATCCCGCCTGCATCAATTGATCGGCCGGTGCACCGTGCTCTATGTATCGATCAGGAAGAACCAGAGGCCTCCACTGCACAATTTTTTATTTTTTTTCAGAAAAAAAAAACAAAAAACAAGAAATGAAAAGATGAACTATTAGTGCAGACTTTCGTATTACTGAAAAAAAGGCGGGACTTTTTGTCGTCACGTTGAAATAATGTAGCTTAATTATAATTAATTGGTTTACCTTTAGCTTTCCATCAAGAAGTCCATCCAGGGCCATGAACTGAGCAACATGCGAACCAAAGCCACCGATCGAACCTTCTTCAACCGTGATCAAGACCTCGTGTGATTTAGCCAAGGCCCGAATAAGCGAGTGATCCAATGGCTTGCAAAAACGAGCATCCGCAACCGTCAGCTTCAGGCCGTGTGGCTCGACTAAAGCAGCCGCAGCTAAACAGCTCTGAACAGCCGTTCCATATCCCAAAAGAGCCACTCTTTCCCCTTCCATCAATATTCGGCCCTTACCGACCTGAGTAAATACAGAAAGTCGAATCGTTTCTTGATTCAATCATATGACCCGGTTTCTACTTTTGGGTAGTATTTAAAGGAAAATAAAAAATAAAAAAACTTCCACATAGGAGGAATGGATGATTATAGCAAAAGTCGAAAAGTTGAGGGTGTGTTTGTATATTAAAATACCCAATCCATACTTAATCTATATATATATATATATATAAAGGTTTGATTATTTTTTAAATAGTAACTTTTCCCTAAAAAAAAAATCTATTTACTATTTTGGGAATTTAATTTAACAATTTATGGTATATATCAAATGATCACTTATGGAAATTCCGGCTAATTATTTAAGGAAGTAATTAAGCAATATTTTAAGATATCTTAATTACTCAAATCATGTGATTAATTAATATATGGTATAAAGTGGACGAATTTATTTTTGATATTGATGGTTGTTTCTATAGGAAATAAATCAATCAATATATGATATAAATGAGCAAATTTATTTAGGTTATTTGACAACTATTTTTTGGTAGAAAAATTGTTGAAAACTTAATCAATATACGGTGTACTCTTTTCTATTGCACAGGCCAATATATTGGTTTTTAGGCGTGGGTTTCAATTTCGTATGAAATTAACATAATAAAATTACCGTAACTCTAACAAAATTACCGTAAATTTCATATAACATTTTCAATAAATTAATATAGGTAAATTGTATTACATATTAATTCTATAGTTCAATTATAAATATTATTTAATTACTATTTTTAATTTGTAAATATTGATGAATATCTCTTACTCGTGCATCGTACAGGATTCGTACTAGTTCATACTCAAAATCTAACTCAACTTTAACAAAACTCCACTATCCTCAATATTATCAATATAATTAAATAGTACCACCCAATCATTCTTACGCATCGCATCAACTTTAATTTATTATTCACTCACTCACATTATTTTAACTAATCATCACTTCACAATATCTCTCTCCTACTTTTACATAACATCAACTTTAATTATTTTATTAAATATTAATATAAAATCAAAATCTCACTAACGACTAACCATACCACTTTTTTCAAAATTAACTATAGTTAACCAAAAAAACTCATTTTGAGGACATATGTGTATACAAACTACCTCAAGGGGAATGCCTTTGTTTCCTTTCGGCAGCTCGACTCCTATTCCGTTTCCTCTCGGATAACGAAAACAGCTCGGACGATCATCAATGGCAGCAGCCGTTGCAACCATGTGGAACAGTTCAGCCTCGTCCGAAGGAGCCATCACCACCATGTTCGGAAGGCACGCCATAAAAGCAACGTCAAAAGCTCCACAATGTGTAGGCCCATCAGCTCCAACTAATCCAGCTCTATCCATCGCGAATCTCACCGGAAGCTTCTGCAAATCCACATCATGCACCACCTGGATAATACGAATCGTGGGGTTTTCAAAATATTCCATTTTTTGTCATATCAATGGGAAAAAAAGAAAAGGAAGAAGGGAGAAGAAAGGATAGCGCGGGTTAGGCTTGCCTGATCGTAACCCCTTTGTATGAAAGATGAGTAGATTGCACAGAAGGGTTTAATGCCTTCACAGGCTAAGCCTGCAGCAAAAGTCACTGCATGTTGTTCGGCTATGCCGACATCAAAGCACCGAGTTGGAAAACGGCGCTCGAAGAGATTCAAGCCTGTGCCGCCTCCCATTGCAGCATGGATGGCAACTATATCCTTGTCTTTCTCGGCTTCTGCTATGAGGGCCTCTGCAAAGTAGGTCGTGTAAGACTGAGTTGGCATGCTCGATTTGAATTGTTTTCCAGTTGCCGGATCGAATTTCGTCACGCCTGCATTAAGTTTTCAAGCTCAATAAGAAACAACTAACTTTGATTTTTTTTTTAGTGTTTTAGAGGGAATAATGTACCGTGATACTTGTCTGCAGCTTTCTCGGCATATGGGTATCCTCTGCCTTTCTCGGTCACAACATGGATCAAAACCGGGCCTGTAATCTTAGTGTTCTTAACTTCTCTAAGAATAGATGTCAGGTCATCGAGATTGTGACCATCAACCGGGCCAATGTAGTAAAGCCCGAGCTCCTCAAACAGAGTAGACCCAGATCCACTGATGAGCCCACGAGCATATTCGTCTACCTTAGCCGCTAGCTCATGCATAGGCCCTCCAATTTGCTTAGTCACTCCCTAAACGAAATAAAAATCAAGTCACCAACACATGAAAAAATTGTATTTTCTTCGTTTGTTAACGATTTTTTCTTTTAAAAAAAAAAAGAAGACCAAGAAAAGAACAGAAGAAAAACTAGCTTCGGTTATTTATGTGCATTTGTTGGAATGCTAACCTTGGCGACTTCTCTTAGTTCTCTGAGGGGTCGATTGGACTGTAAGCGGCTCAAAGCACTACTCAAAGCCCCAACTGGAGGAGTGGGGCCATCCAAATTAGCAGTGGGCAAAGAGACTTGTTTGTTGTCGTTAAGAATGACGATCATGTCAGAATCTAAGTAGCCGGCATTGTTCATTGCCTCGTATGCCTGGCCAGCTGTCATGGCACCATCGCCTATAACGGCCACTACATGATTCTTTCTGCCTTTAAGGTCCCTTCCCACGGCCATCCCTAGACAAAAACGGGAAATAATAACTTATATACTTTCCAGAACAGATTTTATGTAGCAGAAACGGAAAGTGACTGAAAATCATATAAGTTAGTAGTGTTCAAATAGAAGCTAAAAACTTGAGCATCACGTACAGTGATAAAACTACAAAATCCACAGCCTTAGGTTTGAGGTACTTACGAAAAGACCCAGAAAAATCTCGAAATTGTAGAAAAAAGCCTCAAGAAAAAGACCCATGATTCTTCAAGAAGTACTTCAAACTCGAGGGACGTATTGAAAATTATCTTAAATTTAAAGATAGTGGTTGATGCATAAACTGCAAAACTAGTACATTTATAAATAAAGCCAAATCCAAAATTCAGCCCATTCACTGCTTCTAGATTCTTATCCGTAAAGGGAATTCGAAGTTGGCACATTAAACACGAAAAAAATCTTCTTATTTAGGCCAAATGTATATCGATTCTACCGATTCTTTTTCGCCGCTGAGGCAGATAATGAAAGTGGAGAAGATTTTTCTTTTCTTTTACCTAATCCAGCTGATATAGTTGTCGAGCTATGACCGGTACCAAAGCAGTCGTAATCACTCTCAGACCGCTTAGTAAAACCTGAAAGGCCTTCCGTCTGTCTCAGAGTCGGCATTTTCTGTCTTCGGCCGGTCAAAATCTTATGAGGATAAGACTGAAAATAACACAAACCCAATATCACAACAAAGACACCAACTATTATCAGCCTAAGCATTTCACAACTTTGTACACAAGTAGTTATGACAATGGATATATATAAGAAACTTCACCTGGTGGCCAACATCCCAAAGTATTCTATCTTGAGGAGCATTAAAAATGTAATGAAGGGCCACAGTAAGCTCGATAACACCTAGGCTCGAACCAAGATGACCCCCGGTTTTCGACACGTTGAAAATAACATCCGAACGCAGCTCATCTGCAAGCTGTTTCAATTCCTGCACGTAGAAAGATTCGAGTTTTAGTGGTAAAAGACTGCATTAAGATACAAGAGTGAACTGCCAAAATAAGGCCTTGCAGCTTCCGAAATGTGGATTACAAGTCCGAGATAGGAGTATTTAGTAAAGTAAACACAAATCCTAGTTATGTTTGTTATTAGTTTCATGGGTATTTATCAAAACAGATATTTTCTAAAATGCATGCTCTAAGTACCTTTACTGAGAGATTTTTCATGTGGATTGGATAGTTGATAGTGTCCAAAAGAGGAGTTGCTGGCTTATGAGAGAAATACTCCCCTCTGTCTGAAAGTGATGCACAAACCCCAGATGACCTTTTCCTTGTCTTCAATCAAAACAGGACAAAGTAAAACAACACATTGTAATCAATCATAACAAATCTTAAACTATAGTTTGATATAATATAAATGCATTGTACAATTTATTTCTATGTAAAAAAAAATAACATTGTCTAGAAATAAACAGCACACACATATCTTCAATACCATATATATGTACTTAATATTTAAAATTATTGGAAATATATGCATCCAACAACACACAAAATGATTATGCAAAATCTAATGCATTAGTGTAAAATCATTAATAATTTCATTTTTACATATTATCAAGCATAATTTATAAGATATATTCTATAAAATATATTAATTAATATGATCAAATGTAATGATTATGCAAAATCTAATGCATTAGTATATTAGTTTTAATATGATTATTATTATTTTATTATATAATTAATGTAAATTTCATGCATAAAATATGACATTAATTTTATTTTTTAAAATAAATTTAAAAAAATGAAGATAAAATACAAGCACCCACCTAGCTAGCCTAGGCATGAGTATAACTTGGCAACTGACTAGCACACCTAGATTTCATCTAGTTCGATTACCTAAAATGACCGCCTAGGCAAAAATTGTGGCACCTAAATGCCAATACCGATTTTTAGAACAATAAACAATAGACATAAGCGATTATTAATTTTAAAACAACACACAGAGAAATAAACTAAACCAAAATTTATAAGACAAATGTAAAGTCACAATACAAAGCAAAGCAAACAATATAGACCACAAACATAACATGGCCCCTTATCCAAGACCAAACCACATGACAATCTCAAAAGGTACGACCATATTTTCTCCTCCCTTTTCTGTCTATGGTCCAAATAATGGGGAAAAAGTGTAAGAAAAATCTCAAACCTGATTATTCTTGCAGAAGACCAGACACTGTAGACCCATCCCATTTAGCCATTGCGAACATAAACTTGGGTGCTTCTCAAAATCAGCTCTTAATCCCTTTCTCAAGCTCCCAGAACAAGGAAGTGTACACAGAGCCATTATATATGTGTGTGTGTGTGTGTGTTTTACCCAAAAAGGGAAAGAAGAAAAAGATAAAATCTCAGAGACCCAAAACAGATACCAACATTACTCAAACTTTTCACTCATAAAGATCCCAACTTTACAAAGTAGTCACACAGGAAAGACGTTCTTGAATCTTCTTTTCACTCAACAAGGTTCAAGTTTCTATGGGGGCTTTTAGATCTCAGCTTCTCAATTCTCATGAGCAAAAAAAGAAAAATGAGATGAAGAAATTAGTAGGAAGGTGGTTTTTTTTCTTTCTGCAATTCTGCTATAGTGAGGTGAGGGGTTTGTAGTTGGAGCATTTAAATGGACAACACAGCATTAGGCATTAGCCATTATTTAATATGTCTGACCAATTTATAGTGTGAATTGGAGCAGAAATTGAGAGAGTAAGTGCTGTATGAGGTGTCAGGCTGCTGTTGGGCCACCTCAGCAGAGAGATTCACAAAGGGATATAGAGATATGATAATGTAATGTATATTAATTAGCTATTGGAGGAAATGCTATGCTATGCTACACAATAACACAACCATAATCACATCAAGTTGTGTTAAAACTCTTGAGGTAGAGCTTTGCCGCTCTTGTGGTCCTACCCGGCTCGATTCCTGATTAGTCGGTCCCCTAGGGGATTCGGAAACCGGAAGGTTCATTGTACAAAAAAAAAAATAATCACATCAAGTTTACCATAATATAGTATCATGTGGTTTTACACCAAATATGAAATTTAAAATCAACAAATCATACTTCTACTCAATAATTATATGAAATATTATGTTAAAACAGCATGATTCAATATATAATTGATAGGAAATGAATCACTTTTTGACCAGTTAATGTTATCTTCTTGTTTTTGGATCAAAGTTAGATGTTGGTGTTTCGCTTTCGGTTTGATTTATATGTTATTGTTAAAATATATATTGTTGGAATATCACTTGCGAGTTGTTCTATATTGATTCTATAGAAATAATGAGCTTAACTTATATGATTAGTGGGTTACTCCTCTCATCAGCCATTAATTTTGGGTAAAAATCTCATTAAAGGTGCACTTAGCTCACCCTCTTGCGTGGAATCGCACCATTTCCTCCCGAATCTCACATATATATTACTTCCATTTTAAAAGATGAGTAGAATTCAAAAGATAAAATTTTTCAATTGGAAATGTTTTATCAACTACAAACTTTGAATCTAGCTTTCGAGGCGCAAATAGTNACAAGTGAGTAGGTTCCACGGTTCACATTCCTTTTCATTTTTCCAGACATTAGGCTATTGTTTGTCCACGTTGGTATAATAACTTTTAATATTGACTGACATTAAATTTTTATGTAAAACGTCTATCATAATATATAAATAAAAATTTATGTTTATATCCACAAATATTAAACTTTATTTTATATAAATTTTCTAAGTGTAACATAATCTAATACATATTGGAAAAAGGTTATTATGATTGGCCAGTAGTTAGGTCAAATAATTAAAAATAGTAACCTTTAATTTCATTGTCAAAATTACAACAAGGATATAGGAATGAGGTGAACAATAATTCCTTCTTAATAAAAAAATGATTAGTGTGTAGTAATTAGGATGATTATCTAACGAGGAAAAAATAATAGGGGGACACAAAGGGGTAAGAAAATAGTAACTCGTCGAGACTAACATGTCCACTGTATATTTGTGAGTCGTGACACACCACTAAGGTAGCATTATTTTTTTTTTTATTTTTATTTTATTTTTTATTTTATTTTTTTTATTTTTTTTTGTATACAAGGTAGCATTATTATGGGCAATAAAACATGACACAAATTGTCATTTGCCAAATGTCCAAGCAAAGCACGTCAAAATCACCACCAAACTTCAGTCACTCCCAAATTGATTTTTGGCCCACTAATAACATTATAAGTAGAACGATAACGTTTTATTTCTTATATATTAATATATGAAATAACTCCATAATTAACACATCATAATTTGNACACACACAAACATCATAATTTGGGTAAAGAATGTATGAATGAATAAAAGCGAGTAAATCTTAACAAAATCTTTTGATAAGATGATAAATAAAATGAGGTTCATAATTAGACACGTGGCATTCATGCCGGATTTGCAATGAACCCTGGCCCGTACTACCTGTACTGTCGGTCTATAAAACATTAAAACTGACTAATTGTTGACTCTATTATTTGCCCATAATCCATATTCCATATGCAAGTTCAAATTAGAAATAAAATTGTTGCATTTCAACAACATATAATCCACAACATTTCAAAAACTGACTAATTGTTGACTCTATATAGCATATCAACTACCGATGAATAATCCAAATGAGCTCATAAAAATACTAAGCATGAAAAATGATGTTAGAAACTTAGAACAAGTTACTAATGGAAGGAAACAACTTACAAAAGATGTCGTTACTCGAAGAGCAAAAGAGACTAGGCATTTGTCAATGTTGAATTCAGACATCAGGGAGAATATAATTTTAGGTTTGAGCACATAATGGCACATATAACTTGTTTAGCCCACTTCACTGGAACAACTTTTTCGGGCAAGATAATAACATTATCCGAAAATGGAGGTAGACAAACACAATTATTGAAAACGCACTTGTGTACAGCCACACGACTTCATCAAGCTCATTTCATCTTGGCCTCGGTGAACAGAACATGGCGGTTCACACGAGGGTCGTACTTTCGGAACTCAAGCTTGATATTATTGCTCTGAAGCCTCTTTGTCTTTTTCACCACGTAGAAAAACCCAGTCCCTGCAGCTGAGACGAGCCTCACCAGCATAGCACCAGCCTTCTTCTTCTCACCCATTTCGACTGTTTATGCAAAAAAAGACAAAACATTGAAAACAAGCAGCAGGTGATGATAAAAAATTAAAAATAAGAAGAAAAGGAACAGAATGCATTTTTCTCCGTCACAAACATCGAGATAAATAGAAAAGTAAGCGCTTTCAACCAGTCAATATCTGAAATCCACTACTAAAGCAAACACACTCATTGAAAACCAGGTAAACACAATAGCAATGCTACCAACAAGGGTTAAGCATCCAAGAACTAGAAAACACTAGGGAAGGAGCCTGCAAACTAGAGCGTCTTCGGATTCAAGACTGTTTTAAGGAATGAAAAAAAATCTACACTAGAAACATAATTTGCAAATACAACAACAACAAAGCCTTTAGTCCCAAACAAGTCGGGGNCTTTGGCTTTCGAGGGCACATTATGTATTGGAATTTACATTATCATGACAAAATAGATGATCAGGAGAAACAGCTGATGTTGGTGGGTCTAGGTTTTGGTTTGGGAGGAGAATGAAAGAGCTTAACAAGAAACAATTCAATATCTCTATGAGGAATAATATCAAACACCATGACACACAAGTTTTTGGAGGGTCAAGAGCAAAAGAACACAAGTTCAAAGTCTCCAACATTCAAACAACTTGGGACAGAAAAAAGAATAGAGAGCTACAACTAGAGCAGGGAGCAAGGGCCTTTTCAGTTTTGATCCTAAATATCCAAAATTTACTCCTGAGTGTATTCATTTCCAATACTAAATCTTTAAGAAAACCTATATTATATCTGTATGAGGAATAATACCAAACCCCTTGACACATAATTTTTGGAGGGCAAAGAGCAAAAGAACATACGACCCCCAACATCCGAACAACCTGGGTAAAAAATAATAATAAATATACAGCTACGACTAGGGGTGTTCATCGGTCGGTTCAGTCGACCGACCGAACCGAACTATAAATACCGAATTCTTAAATTTCAAAAACCGAACCGGCCGAAATAATTCTTTAAAACCGAAGTATAACCGAACCGAAATGTTCGGTCGGTTCGGTCAGTTAACCGAATTTTTACAAAAAACAATTTTTTCAGTCAGATCTTGATGTAAAAATACTCAGTACTATGACTGAAAATAATGAAAAGACTGAAAATAATCCAATCAGCAAATCCAAATTATACCAAGAACTCAAAATCTAACATTAAATAGTTCTGATCAATTATCATATATAGTTTATTCCACAAACCCTTCTGAACAGATGGAGTAGAGATTTAGCATGCACCCACAAGAAATAACTTACTGCTACTGCAAATACATAAAATAAGGAGCTTTTTAGTTTTTGTTGCAGAAACAATATAATGAGCCAAATTAAAGCACATCAATTTCAGGTGTAACATAAAAAAGAACCACTAAAAAAGCTACTTCTTAAAAAACTAGAGCAGAACATAAAGTGGCCCAAAGAAATCAAACAAACAAGAATTCAAAAATTACAACAAAACGGAATAAAATTATAGGAAAGAAACCGAGTTACGCAGGCTCAGCAATGAGATGAGGGGACGATTTGGTGGATGGTTTGGATTGAGGCGATTTAGGGCGGACTGCGGAGGAGCAGCGGCGGTGGAGCAGCGCGGAGAAGTAGCGGCGGAGGATTTGTGGACGGCGGCGGATGAATTGGGGAAGGGAAGGGTGTCCCGTTTCGTGAAGATGTTTAGGAAATTAGGAGTTACTTATCTTTTGTATATTTGTATTATTAAAATATTATATCATATATAATATTATATATATATATATTTTTTTTATTCGGTCGGTTCGGTTTTTTCGGACATTTGATGTCCGAAAACCGACACCAACCGAAATAATCGAACAATAGTATAATGAAAACCGACAACCGACCGAGTCGGTCAAAAACCGAACCGAAATTTTCAATTTGATCGCTTCGGTCGATTTTAGTCGAAATATGCACACCCTTAGCTACGACTAGAGCAAGGAACAAGGACACTTCCAGTTCTGACACTAAATCTTCAAGATACCCATCTGTGAGGCATAACATCAAACACTTGGTACACATCGTATACCGGTATACACCCCATAAATTCTATTGCACGAGATTTTGAATTAGTGTAAACTGAAAAAAGATATGATTCAGACATATATGACGATAATGTAAACCTACGTGAAGCCGCGCTAAACGAAAATGGAGTGAGGGACTTATCAGTGGCGAGTGTGTACGAACGCGAGTGCGAGAGACAGAGAGAGATTTGTGTGAAATACAAAAGATGAAAAGAGGATTTGAGCAGTAAATCGCTATTGGTAAACTGGTCCAGCCCATTATTATTGACAGGCCACCGCCTTTGGGCCATTGGGTATTTAAAGAGAAGGTGTGGCCCATTAACTTAAACTATCAAGGGCACGTTTACTTTGCGGGATAAGATTGATAAGGTATCTTATCCCTCACTATCCTCTGTTTACATTGATGGATTTGGATAGAAAATTCAGATGTGGAATCACATGTGTCGGTGGGCCCCACACTGAAATGCTGAGTTGTCCGATTAATTCTGTCACGCCCAGACGAAGTGATAATTGTATCCTCTACTGTTCATTACTTTTTTGTCCTCAAAACTATAGCCAAAGTGACAAAATTGCCCCTTACAGCCTAATTAATTACAATAACCTACCATCGTCATTCCCTTTTGATCAAAGTTAACCTAGCAGACGACATTGCAGAGGAGAAACGTCCAAACCTCATCGTCATTCCAATTTCAGTTAAGCTCGAACATCGACCTCATCGTCATTCACATTCATCAGTGTTGATTTTTGCCCGATCCCTAGCAAACCACATTGCAGAGGAAAACATCGACCTCGTCCCCATTCCTTCGGCAAGGTAAGCTCCAATAACACTTTTTACTTTGCTTTGTTTTGGATAACGCAAACAACACTTCAATTTCGACGCTCTGTTCATAAACCCTATTTTATGAGAGCCGGGTTTTGTCGGATTCGGGTTTTTCAGGCTTCATTGAGTTGTGTAGGGTATTATTAGATTAGATCGATGTTTGACGAGGCATGGTTAATGTGGTAAGGTATTATCTCTCTGTTGTGCTTGGTTTTATCCATTCGTATGTACAGAGAATGTTGGACTAGGCATGGCGAATGTGGTTAAGATTTAACACCTGCACCATTGAATTCAAATTGAGAGGTTAAACATTCAAATTTGGGTAAAATTGGCCTCTGCCTGTGATTTAAGTTGACATGAAAACAGGTCAGGTAAAAAGTAGTCCATTCTCTGTGAATATGTGATGACTTATTGTTGGCAGGTGCAGCACTAAGATTGAGAACATTTGAGTCTACATTATCCCTCTTTGTTCATAAATTGGTTGCTACATAGGAGATTGTCTGAATTCTTGCTTCACCCTTCAGTATTGCTGTTTTTGTGCACTGAAAATTGTTGCTGAATGGGAGATTGAAATTGAACTTTGGTATATCTGTTTCGGTGATGATATAGGGTGATGAAAGTGTTAAACATGTTACAACAAGTTTTGTATTTGAATCTGGCTTTCCCCAGTGCTTTAGCATTGAAATAATTGGAGCATGCTATTGTCTGCCTTTAATAAATAGTTTCACGCAGACATATGTAATCTAATTTTTCATAGTGAGATGCTGATTTTGAATTGCTTTCATAGTACAAAGGTTGTTGGTGTTAGAAATCTCATGAGGTAAGACATTTTCTTAATGCTGAGTGAAGTGCTGCAGATATGTGTGTTTCTGTGATATTTTGTATGGATTGGTGGACTCATATTCGTAAATAAAGTTGTTGGGTGTGTCTAGTTCAACAACATTATCAAAGAAAGAATCATGCGAAGAAGGATATACACAGTTATGCTCAGTTTGCTTAGATAACTTTAATAGAAAACACTTTCCGTTGAAGACCACATCTGTAGAAATAATTACTCTGTCATTGTTAAGGAGAATCTTGTATCCCTTGAACTGAGAACTATAACCCAAAAATGTGTGCTTGTTAATACCTCAGTTAAGCAGGTTATCTTTTGTATATGACTTCATATGGGTGAAACTTGCATATAAAAAAATCCTTAGATTATCATAACTTGGCTTAGAACCATAGAGGAAGGGTGAATTGTAGCCTATTGTCTTGTTTGGGATTGTGTTTATGTGATAAATGGTTGTGCTAAAAGTTTTTCAAAATATTTTGTGAACCCCTTATTGAGACATCCAACTAAGAGACACTTCTATAATATGTCTATGTTCCCTTTATACAATAAGTCCATTTTTGTTGTGGTGTATATGAGCAAAAATTCCTCAGGATGATTTAATTTCAGTGAATAACTTTGCTAAGGACTTAAATTCTGTCCATCCATCATTTTACACTATCTTAATTTGTGCCTTACTGGCTCTAAGCAAGGTTTTTAAACTGAGTTTCAGTTGTTACATTATCTGATTTGTGATTAAGTAAGCAATTCTAGGTGTATTTGGTATAACCATGAACAAAGGCTACATAGTAAAAGGATCCTCATATGTACAGGTTTTGAAAGTGTGTTCATATTTTCATATGTACAGGTTTTGACCATGTGTTCATATTTTCATATGTACAGGTTCTGACCATGTGTTCATATTTAACTCAGAAGTTGGAACAATAATCTTGTGCTTTCCATTCCTGAAATAAGAAAACATAGCTATTATTGACGGTTAAATCGGAGTCGTGGATTGGTAGAGATAAACTGACCTGTCCTTCATAAAGCATGAGTTTATACTATTTCATTTGTTACTTATCTACTTGTACAATATTACTAACATTAAAGCAAATTTCTTGTGAGGTTCACTTAAGATTCGACAACGGAAGCATCCCCTGGTCTTGCGGAATTCTACATAACCGGTTGTTTAGGTACATTGTCCTTTTTTCATATATTACTCCTATGTTCTTGTATTTCTTGGGGCTTCTTGCAATTTTAGAAGTAATTTATGTCCTTACTTGTCGTCGTTGCTGAATGGTAATTTGCTTGATTTGTATAAATTTTGGTTGTTACTCCAACATTAAGATCATTGAATGGGTGAACTCCACATGTTTTTCAATCTTTGTAGATAGATAACGTGCGAACCAAATTAGTAACTCTCACTCTTTTGGAAGAGATTGTTATTGGTGCTCGATTTTTTTTCATAGTAGCTAATTACTACTACCACAAATTCATAATCCCTCGCCGCCGTCGACGTTTGTTCACTAGCGGACTCACATATCGATTGAGGGATAGAGTGCCCCTTCAAGTGAGTCACATGCAACGGCTAGTCGACGTCAGTGACACCACTTGCCTTGAGAACCTCCGTATGGACAGAAACTGTTTTGGTCGCCTTTGTTTACTCCTCGAAAATTTAGGGGGTCTTGTTCAATCTAGAAACGTTGTACCTAGTGAACAAGTTGCTATGTTTCTTTCAATCCTCGCACATCACAAGAAAAACGTCACTTTGAAGTTTGATTTTACGAGATCAGGTAGAACTGTAAGCAAGTACTTTAACCGTGTACTTGATGCGGTAATTCGCCTTCATACCGTCCTAGCCGCCAACCCTAAACCAGTTGAGGATGATTGCTCAGATGAAAGGTGGAAATGGTTCAAGGTAGCCCATAACGCAAGATCCTTAACAACACTTAGTCAAATTTTTCTTTAGTACTACTTCCAATCTAATACTTATTTATATTTTTCGTTAGGGGTGTCTAGGAGCACTAGATGGAACATACATTAACGTTCGAGTCCCGTCGAAAGATAAGGGAAGATATAGGAATCGAAAGGGTCAAGTAGCAGTTAATGTACTTGGGGTGTGTGATAGAAATATGAACTTCGTCTACATGCTTTGTGGCTGGGAGGGGTCTGCTGCAGATAATCGAGTATTGAGAGATGCAATCACTAGGGCAAATTGTCTCCGAATCCCAAACGGTATTCCCCTTATTTACAGTCATTACATATGTAAAATAGCACCCACCCGAGAACGACTACATCAAACTTAACACAATCTTTTATAACGTAGGAAACTATTATTTGGTGGACGGTGGCTACACGAATGGTCCTGGCTTTCTAGCGCCATATAGAGGTGTGAGATATCACTTGGATGAATGGGGTACAGGGTCTCGTGTTCCACAAAACTTTAAAGAACTCTACAACCTTCGGCACGCCACAGCTAGAAACGCGATTGAACGTGCTTTTGGCATTCTAAAAATGCGTTGGGAAATTCTTAGGAGTAACTCTTTTTACCCCATTCGGACCCAAAATCGCATTATCATGGCGTGCGCGCTTATTCACAATTTCATACGTACAACAATGCCCGAAGACCCCATAGAGAATGAGATTCCACAATTCCCGGTACCTTCCAACCCATCGTGTGACGACGACTACATAGATCAGGTTGAATGCAGTCAGGAATGGACCCAGAAGCGCGACCTCTTAGCCCAACAAATGTTTACAGAATGGCGGGGCGGTGGTCCTTAATGTATAAACAAACATAGTTTTATTTATTTTTTACTGGCTGAAAATTCGTGTTGTTGAAGGTGTTGTTATGTTGATTATCGGGATTAAATATTATTGTGTTTTGGTGGATTTCCTATATATTTTTTCTTCAGTAATATACATTTTGTTTGACGACATTGTTCATGCGCCTCCAATATTAAATAATGACTATTACCCATAATAAGTAACATAAAAAGACTTGCTACAACTTTATTGTCGCTTCAGGAACAAATGGAACCGTCATTTACTTCAGATACCGCGAAAGAGGGGGCATCCAGCTCAAGACGACGTGTTTGGACATCGGGAGAAGAGAGAGCCCTAATTAATGCTCTTAAGGAGATTTTGGTTGAGGGTTGGAAAACGGAAAATGGCTTCAGAACGGGATACACAGGTGCTTTGGAAAAGAAAATGAGTACATTTCTTCCAGGATGTGATCTTCGTGCTGACCCGCACATAAGCTCCAAAATGCATGTCTGGAAGAAAACTTATGCGTGCCTGGCCAATATAAGAGCAAACAATTCGGGAATGGGTTGGAATGATGTTTCGAAAAGCTTCTCATGTGATGACGAGAAGTGGGCTGCTTGGCTTAAGGTTTGTTTGTAGTTAAAATTCCAACTTTCAATTGTCTACATATTTCACATAAATTACATATCCCCTTATTACATTTGTTGCGGCCGAAAATATTACCAATAGGTTGATCCTAACGCTAAGGGACTGAGGAACAAGTCTTTCCCCCACTATGATGATTGGGAGATAATATTCGGGAAAGACAGAGCCTCTGGTAGTGATGCCCAGGCGTTCGCAGACGCGGCTCAGGATATCCAGCCGGACCCGATGTACCAAGAACGCGATGACATCCCATCGCAGACCACCCAGCCCACACCATGTGATGGTAGCCCGGTGAATGATGTCGGTCAGTCGTCGGGTCCGCCCTCTGAGAGTAGCACTAGGAGAGGGGGAAGGTCGAGAGGCACAAAAAGGAGGTCAACTAACTTGCTGGAAGAACGTTTCATTGATGTAATGGAAACGTTCTCGCAGAACACGGATGGCCGATTGGCTGAAATCGCCACCAGAATGGCCAACGAGCAAGCGACACAGGCGGCGGTGGCACAGGCCCAGATGACAGAAGTTAACAATGCTCTTCGTGCTTTCCACTTTCTATCTGGTGAGGAGCGAATGATTATATGTCTTCGTCTGTGCAACAATGCGAGAGAGCTTGCTATGTTCATGGGCATGGGGCACGACGAGAGGGCGCTGATGGTGAAGGTCATGCGTGATGGTCGGGGGTAGTGTTGTTAAATGAAAATTGTTGTGTTTCGTTTAAATGTGTGAAGTGTAAGAACTTTTATTGTGTGGTTTTGTCGTTGTTGAGTAGCACAAAAGTATGTATTATGCAAAATGTTATGTACTATTTGTTGCATGAAAATACTATTTCTTTTCTGTGTTGGGATGTTGAAAATAATAATTTTCGTGTAATGGTGCACTTCTTTTGCATTTCACGGTCATGATTGAATATTGGTTACCGTAGTTGGACATTTTGATTAATATTGTTGGTTATCCTTGTAACTTTTCTTTATAATCGATCGTTGCAGGTTCACCATGTCTATATATAGGGACAACCCGCCATGGGGGTGTTTCTACGTAAATATGGACATGCCAAACCGGGCCACCATGGTAAGTTGAAGACACTCACTTATAACTCAAGCAATACTAAAGCACAATATTATGGGGTGTTTTTTTTTTTTTTTTTTTTTTTTTTTTTTATTCAATTCAAAGTAAATCTATATAAAAATAATATTTTCACTTTGATAGGCGATTTCTCAAGCGGATTTATTTTTCGGGAGACATGTGATGCCATTTTCAGTTACAATCATAACGGTGGAAGGCCGTCGCTACCCAATGGACATCATTAAGCTTCCGCTAAGTCCCTACGACGACGGTGACATGAGGACTACTTTGCACTTTGCAAATGGGTGGCAATACTATGTTCAATCGGAGGATATACGTAACGAGTATATCCTCTATTTTGAACGAGATGATTTCAGGACGTTCAATGTCAAGGTCTACACGGCTAATGACATTGAGAGGCCTCCACAGCACCGGTTTTGCATCAAAATTAAAAAAACTCATGTGGAGCGGGCACTGCTGGTAAGTGATTCATGTAATGATTTGAAGCTATTTTTTCGTCTACATTGTTCTTCCATTTTTTATAAAATGTTATGTTATTTAATATTATTTTTTTGTATTTTCTTGTGAAGCCGATACCAATGCAGTTTTGGAACGCACACATTGAAGGACACCTCCCACAGATAGACTTTGCAGTGCTCATGTTCAAGGGGGACAAATACGAGATGCCCATAGACCGATGTCATGGTAAGAGGCGGCTGAAAGATGGCGATATGCGCCAATTCTTTGAAGACAATGACGTTGTGGAGGATTCTGAGTGGGTCTTCACACTGATTCCGTTTCGTTACCCCCGGTTTAGAGTGGTAGAAATTCGTGTGTGACATGTGTGTGTGTGACCGACAAACGTTTGAACACCTTTCTGGATATGACTAATTGTCGTTTAACATTATGTAAGTGTTTTCTTTTTTTTTATTTATTTATTTATTTATTTTTTTTTTTTTGCGATTTGAAGACTTCTGTGTTAATTGAACACACATTAGACTTGTGTGTTAACTGAACATCTGAACATTTTGTTGTTATGATTATCAGGTTTATTAAGACACAACTTGTATCATGTGTAGGGTTATATCATCTTTGATGTGGCATTATATAAGACTTGTGTGTTATCCGATTTTTAGGTTCATTTTGACAATTTAAATTGTTTACGGACACCTTGGCAAGGAAACATTACCGGGTACAACACCGAAAAAACCAAATACATACCACCAACCACAAATAACATTACAAACATCTCGTGACTAGAACAACAATGGGTACAGCTTGTGAATGGAACGACTACAAAACACACAACAAACATACTGACACAACAAACATACTGACACAACACCAGAAATGCTCTCAAACATAGAAGGAAAGGATATAGTGACAAAGCTAATTCCACGGCCAATCATGCGCATAGTCCATAGGAGTGGCTGAACATGCAGTAGATATAGAATTTTCGTCCGGTTCAGGTGCACCGTGATAGGAGTTGTCATTTGTGGGCTGATTGACGGATCCATCTGTTGACCCGGTTTGACTATGTATGGATTGCTTCTGTTTTGGGGCCTTCGAACTACTACCCATATAAAAGGCCGGACGCGGTGGTTGTTTCTTCCGGGGGATGTCCGTTCGAACCGGATACGGCACTAACCTACTCGGTGGCCCACGCGTTGCAGTGTACTCATCCACATCGATAACTTCAACCACTTTGCCACGATCCTTTTTGTCAAAGTACTCTAATAAAGGATTTACGTACGGTGGCTCAATGTGAAACAACTCGACAATTTTGTTATGCTGGGGATCACCTTCTGTCATGTAAGCGAGTGAAAATTCATCCCACTACGGAACAAAATAAATATGATTTAGTTCGCAACTCTAGCGTTGGTGTAACATATGAAAACTCATTAATGGACTAAACTCACCCTTAGCATTTCATCCCAAGTGGTGCCCGAAGCCTGGTACTTGTTATGGACGGCGTCGTATTGAACACCATCCTTGGATTTCAGCGCTGTGAAAACATCAAGTCGTTTCGCCAACACTCCAACGCGGGTTCCGATGTACTCCTGGGTGAAACTCGTGCTAAACCACCCATTCAATGCACGCGTAGCTCCAAGTATGGACTCACTATTATCTGCAAAAGGAACAAAAATACCACACAACTTATCTTCGAGTAAGTGGTCGATTAGAAACTCATCAAACTTTGGTGTCCAATGTAGGTCGTACAAATAGTCGCCCTGCACTAAACCAAAGTCAGGAGCCATCGCAATTTTATGACTTAGAAAAACTCTTCTTTTTTACAAGCTCAGTAATATTTGAGTATTTCTTGCTTAGGTTGTGCGATACTTGTTATGCAATATGGTGTTTAAATAGCAAAACGTCGTGCACCAAAGAGCAATAATGCATTCACTGGTGTTAGGCAAAAATTATGGTCTTCATGTCCGTCTTGTATATTCAATTCAGCTTTGCAGAAGTAGTTGTAGGCTACCTATAGACAACTGTAGTGACTTGTCATAGCTTGTCCCCCCAAAATCTGACATTTTTGACTAAAAAGATGACTCGAGTGGTCAATTTAGTGTTGTGCGCATGCTCTTTCATCTTAACACGACACCTATGTGGATTGGTTTTAGGGTCATGACTTTTTTTGAGTATCCATTTACCTGATTAACTACAAAAATTGAATGCTCGCGTATCACCAAGTATGAACTCAGTATTATCTTTTAGGAATAAGGATACCACATAACTCCTTTGGTGTCGAATCTAGGTCGTAAAGCTAGTCTGCCGGCACCAAACCAAAAACAGGAGCCATCGTAAATTTTATGCCTTAGAATTTTTTTTGTTTTTTATAACTTCGGTAATATTTGATCACCTCATTCTACGGTTGTGGAATACCTGTTATGCGTTATGGTGTTTAAATAGAGAATTTTGGTGCACCAGATCAATCATGCATTCAATGGTTCTGAGGTGTCATAGCATGTGTAGTACTTGTCATAGCATGTGTAGTGAGTTATCATAACCATGTGTAGAAATAGCAATAAGCTACCTGTACCCATGTGTAGTGAGTTGTCATAGCATGTGTAGTGAGTTGTCATATACTGTCCCTTGGAATTAAAAACACATGTGCTGCCAATTTAAAAGCTGGTTCACAAAAGTAGTTTCACAAAAATATCAGTTATTGTACAAAACATCAGTGGAGCACAACATAATATTTCATTCTATCCAACCTTACTTTAAAAAAAAATACAGTGAAACAAAGCAAACAATGAACCAAAATGTGAACTTCATATATGTGAACTTCCTCTCAAAATTCAATTTCTTGTTCCGTTGATGATTTTTCCTCTCCAATTCTTCAATTTCCTTGTTCTTGTCATGATTTTTCCACTCCAATTCTTCAATTCTCTTGTTCTGGTCATGATTTTTCCTCTCTAATTCTTCAATTTTATTCTTCAACTGCTGCAACTTGTTTTTTTTAATCTGAAGCTTTTCATTGAGTTGCTTTTCAACAATATCCTTGCATTTTAATTGTTCCTCCAACAAATTTTTTTGATTCTTCAACTTCAAAAAACAGGCTTTCTGAAATGGTGGTAATTCAGGGTCATGCCAAACGAAAAACTTACAATCACGTGCCTGCAATATGTCAATAACAATGTTTAAATTCATTTCTCAATTTCAATTTTGCAGCACACTCTAATTTGTAGTGAGGGATTAAATGCTTACAGTATTTCTGTGAGGACATCGATGATACCTCCTAGCCGGATTCGTATCGGTGTTCGAGGTCAAGAAATCTGGTTGGACTCTGTGCAAGCACTGAAGCCCGTCAACTGGAGGGTCCAAATTTGAAGTTGAACCACGACATCCACTATAACTCGATCCACACGACATCTTCAGAGTACCCGAATTCTTTGAAAAGTATCAGTACGCGTTCTATAAAAATGAGAAAGGAGAAACCAGGACAGTGCACAAGGAACATATAACCTCAGTGATCCACATAACAGGTTGATAAGGAACATATACCTGTGTGAGTTTGATTTCTTGCCTCTCAAACACAAGGACAGTGCACAAAAGAATAAACTACAACCTCAGTCCTGAGACTTCACACGCACAAAAGAATAAACTACAACCTCAATCCAGAGATAAGGCAGGAGAGCGAGAGAGAGAGAACAACAACAATTGCATCAAACAATTTCGACAACACATTTACGTCACTTCTTCTCATGAACAAGAACAACAACACATTTACATATGTAACGTAAACATATGAGTGAACTTTCATGCATACAGTGATGTACAAATGCTCAAAAAACATCTATACAAGATCTAAAGAAATCAGGACACAAAGAACCACAAATACATAGTCAGTATGTAAATTTCGACTATGCTGAACCAGATAGTACAAAACATCAATCGCATTTTCTGAACCAGATAGTAGAAAAGTTCAATCTCGCTTTCGTATCCTCAATTCTGCATATATCCTTTTCAATTTGTTTGCATCAAACAAACAACAACACATTTACATATGTAATGTAAACACACGAATGAACTTTCATGCTATACAGTGAAGTACAAATGCTAAAAAAACAATTATACAAGATCTAAAGAAATCATGACAAAAGAACCACAAATACATAGTAAAAACAATTGCATCAAACAATTTCCACACACAACAGAAAAGGGCAAAATACCAAATTGGAAAAAATTAAAAAACCCTAATTACCAGGATGTCAAAAATTCATTGCAATTGAAACAATTTCGTTGAGTAATTTCGGCGAACTCAAGCAAAACTTAGTAAAATCGAACACCATTTAGTAAAATCGAACACCATTTAGTAAAATCGAATCTAATCCAAAATGAACTCACAAAACAGGGCCCGGACCTCACATCACACCCTTCTTTGGAGGTCGATGTCGTCCACGTCCGAATTCCGGTCGGGGAGGGTTGTCGTCGGGTCCAACGTCTCGTCTACCCTCACCACTCCTTCGAATTAGTGCTCGGCACTCCTGAGAAGAAAGGCTCGTCAATGTTCAAAAAAATGGACGGGTTCTTCTTCACATTAAAGCGTGCGTTAATTTTGCTGAAATGCAGAAGGGTATATTAGGGTTTTCCAGTCATTATCCCTCATTTAATCCAGTGAAGTAAATAAGGGATTCGTTTATCAAAAATCCATCCCTCAAAGTAAACATTGGACTAAACGATGACATGTAAAGTTAAGCAGATTATTTAGTCCAATCCCATCCATCAAAGTAAACGAGCCCCAAATGAATGTCCACATTGGCCGTGACGTCTCCCAAGACGTTTAAATGGAGGGATTGAACAGACGATGCAAATGCTCCTAATTATTATGCAACTTTTATCAACACTTTTATTTAAATTTCAAAAAATATTAGTAGAATACACGTGTACTACATGGTGATTTATAAAATATCTAAATATACAACAAAAAATATAAAACAAAGTTTATATATTTTGTTGAAATTGAAAAAAATAAATAACAAACAATATATAACAATTCGTAATAAATAACTAAGTGAATCAACAATAACTAAGACACCAAAAATTGGACCATGACATGACATTTATAAAGACATCATCTCCAATAATAACATGACATTTTATTTTCTCCATAAACCACCTTCTCGACCAGCTCTGCAGAAGGAGGTTGTCATCGCAGGTCCCAACCAATGGCCGGAAAGCAGAGAAAGCAGTAGAAAGTTTATCCTTTTCGCAAGAGAAAGAGGAATGATTTTTTCGGTCAACTACACGTATAACAGTTTAATAATAATTTATCCTTTTCCGGTTGTGCTACATAAAATCTTCTGTTTATATGTGAGTTTTTTGAATTGCCTCGTTTCAAAAAATTGGTATGCATAACTTATTTAAAACTAATTTTTCGGATCAAATAAATTAATTAAATCATCTGTAGCTATTCGAATCAGGGGTTTTGGAAAGACAAACTTATAATATGATTTTTTTTTAAAAAAAAAAAAAAATGTGTACGAAACAATGCCATTAATAGTGGATCAGTAAGGTATGCTTAACACCAGTCAGACACCAACACTGTTATAACATATATGGATACTTTCAAATTAAAATGTCATTTTAACAATTAATATGAACAAAAGTATATTACTTCACAACATAAATATGCAATTTTATTAGAAAAGCATGACAGGAGGACGACCCGCCTAATCGTCAGTAAGAATTTGTGATAGAGGATATATGTAATTTTGAAAGTTAATTCCCATAAGTAGTGAAGGAAATAGTGTCAACAACAAACTTCTCATACTATTTTTTCCAACAAAAATACAATTTTTTATAAAGAAATGTTCATACCCATAAAGAATACACTTCTCACCTGAATAATTGAAGGACCACTGAATGCTTTTTTCTTGTTTGGGAAGCTATGATAGGCAAGTTGATCCAAACAATTGATCAAGATGCATGGAAAGCCATAATTAGCATTCTAACATTGATTAAAATACATTCAACTAAAATCACCTCCTAATTTATTCATACATCTTAGTGTTTCCATATGAACAGGAACAAGAGGAACTACTTTAGACAATAAGTCCATAACAAGCACAATGTCAGGGAGAGACCACAACCTTAACCTTAGCAAAATACCAACAACATTAGGTTTTACAACATTTCGTGCAAATCTGCTCGTCTCAGAAGAACTCACTCAATATAGGAATTGTCCCACCAACAGCTACAATCTGTTGCTTCAACTAAAATCATGAAAAAACCATAATCTCAAGTTAGAATCTGAAGTTTCGAAATTGAATGACTTCATCAATTGTTTTTGGGAATAATGTCAGCAAGAATTTGTAGTTGCGGTTTCTTTACTTTGTTGTTGAGTAAATAACAAAATCTATCCTTCAGTGTGTCGTGAACCAGAAAGAAAAAAAAAAAAAGTTGATTGAACTTTCGAAACTACAAGCACACTCGGTTTAACAAATAATCTACCTTTTGGGAGTGTAACTTGTGAAGCAAAAACAAACGGAACATGTAGTTTTAGAAAATTCCCGAGTATTTTTGTTTTGAGACTGAATGCCGATGCATTTTTGTACTTAAACCTGTTTTTTTNNNNAAAAGATGATAAGTACAAACCCGAAATAGTCCCTGGAGCTTGGTCTTGAGTAGCATGTACTCTTGATTTATGTGCTTCAAACATTTCAGGCACCTGAAAAACTCGAGAAATATGCAGAAGTCAATGGCTCAGCAGCTAGGATTGTTCTTCAATCTTTACTATGAAGACTAAGAAATAATGAGATCATAAAAAGGAATTCACTATTACCCTTCAGCATTTTGCTCAACACAAAGGTTGCGGAAAGCAATGCAGGAGTTCTTCACTCTCTGAGCACCAATGCTGTAGTGTACCAAAAGAAAGCAAGAACACCAAGAAAAATTCATAATGATGCTGATATTTAAATAAAACTCGGGTATCATACAATAAAAAATGTTCACTTTCATTCTTCCTTTAGCAGATATGCAATTGCCTTTGGGATTTTTCAGAGCTAGCTACTTTCTCTATCGAACAAATCACATTTCGAGGAACAGAAATTAAATCAATTAAAATCATCATGGGTTTTTGTTAGAAATCTCCCAATTCACTCGCAAATGGTTCAATTGTTGGTCATTAAATTAACATTTGTATATATATCAACTCTCAGGTCCAATTAAACTCACAAAAACATTCTTCTACAAATATTTGACACCACTATTTTCTAGCAGAGACAAAAATAAAAAAGATGAAAGAAAAAACAAAATTAATAAATGATAACAAATCACTTCATGTAGCATTTGGCT
>BKCP01012625.1:1285355-1301588 GCA_008636005.1 Striga asiatica
TGATCCTTGGCAATTATAGTGATCAAATAAACTTGTTTATATAGTGCATCACGACATAAAAAATGTATTACGCGAGGACAAAAAGAAGTTAGCTGGAGTTCTTGGATATCTTGGAAACTGCGCATCAATTAATTAAATCTTTAAAGAACTAAATTTTGACATAAACAATTTGACGATATTTTTTATGTGTCCTATCAAGTTGCCATCCATGTATGGGAGGACATAAAAGAGGTAGCTAACTAGAGTACTTTTATAAGAGGTAGCTAAAAATAAAAAAATACATAACTGGATGTTTTCACTTATGTTGTCAACCTAATTGTACATTATGTTGGTAATCTAGCATTTTTCTTATAGGAATATTGGTTGGAGAAAAACTATTAGTAATGTGGAGATAGCTTTTTTTGCAACCATTGTGTTGTGAGTGCACAATTAGTGACAAATATAAGTTCTTGGCTTGGGCTTTCTTTTCTTTCTTTATTTATTTATTTTTATTTTTTTATTTTTTTGTGTGTGATCCTTGGCTCGTTTATTGATCGAGTGTAACATGTTTATATAGTGCATCACCATGTATAATGAAATCCACATTCATTCCATTCATTTAATCACACAATACACTCTATCTTATCTACATCATATTCACATCATCATTCACTAAACATTTCTTCAATCAAACACACACCCACATTGGTTAATTCATTTAAAACATATGATACACATTACACACCCATTCAATATTATTTTTATATTCTATTCTTAATAAGTACAAATATGCTCAACTAAGTCTGCACGAAGTTGGTAATGCATTGTATTGTCTCGTATCTATGAACTTATATGATAATATTTTTCGATTTGAGCCCTGGAAATGTTGTGCGGGGTCTTCATCTGATGCAGATGTGGTCATTGACCCTGGCGAGCCCGAGGACGATGTCCATGATGGCCTCTCGGCGCGAGTTTTGAGCGAGTTGAGCTAGACGTAACACACGATCCTTCATCATCATCCTCGTCATTGCACTAATGTGTTACTTCATCCCTTCATCTTCAATAATCATATTATGTTGAATAATACATGTCAGCATAATAAATTTAAGTTATCTTCTATACAAAGACCGAGCATGACATCTCACATTGCCCATCGAGACTGCAGGACTCCAAATGCTCTTTCCACATCTTTTCAAGCAGCTTCTTGTTTTTCTTTAAATGAAAACCTTCGCTGAGCCTCCCTTAGATCGCTCGACTACTCTGTAGGCGTTGTTATGTTTTGATCGAATACTCCACCCTCAGAATGTTCATGTTGAGGGTGAACTAATTGATCTATGTTTTTGTTGAAGGTGAACTAATATAGGGATTGAGTTTTACCTTGGCCACTAAAACACGGTATGACGGTTTTTTGTGAGAGGTGTATTTGTGGGTATGACAGAGTAAAAGGAAAAAAAAGAGATTGTGTGGAGGTCGACAAAGCCGCCCTTATATCAGGATCAGAGCAGGTCCTGAGCCGTATAAGGCCCTGGACGAAAAGTGATAAATGTTGCTTTTAGTTGTTTTCATTTTTTTAAGTTAATAAAAGAAAGATAGTGTAACTCGCCATATTAGAAGCAGTGAATTTAAAAATATAGCTAAATTTTATAAAATGTGAGAAATTTTTTAAGAATCGCAAATGAAAAGAAAAGAGAAATTCATTTTTATTCAAAGAAAAAACAAGCAATCAAAGCTCCAAAATTTCTTTTGCTTAAGTACATGACTTAAGTTTAGTGAAATACATAATACTCAGTCATAATTATATAAATTTTTTATTGGAAAATATTAGTTTTTATTTTATATTTAACAAAGTTGAATAACAAATCCAAATTGAAACTCGTTTGAAAATGAGTTGACTTCACTTAACTCTATTATTGACTATCACGAACATAATTGAATTGTGCATATAAAATAACATTTGTATATTCAAGCAAGATGAGAAAATTAACAAAACATTAAAAGAATAAGAGAAAATATGCAAAAAGTTTTTAATTTCACTAATAATAACTACTATTTAAATTTTTTATGAAACTTATAAGGTGGATAAAATGAAAAGATTTGTTTAAACGATAAAAATTTAGAATTTAAGATTAATTTATATTTAATATTTTATTATATAATTAATATATATATATATATATACATACAATAAAAATATATATAAAAATGGGCCCTGGGGTAATAGGGGGCTCTGGCCTGTCGCCCGTCCCGCCCTACCCCAGAGCCGGCCTTGATCAGGATAGAGGTGACGAGATTATGAGATGGTGTCGGCTAGGCCGCCCTTCCATTAAGGCCGAGTAACGAGATAAAAAGGGGTATGTGAGGGTTCAATTGAATGGCAACATGAACCATTTTG
Source organism: Striga asiatica (assembly GCA_008636005.1). Lineage (NCBI taxonomy): Eukaryota > Viridiplantae > Streptophyta > Magnoliopsida > Lamiales > Orobanchaceae > Striga > Striga asiatica. The sequence continues at coordinate 1,287,727 of BKCP01012625.1, forward strand.
ATGTTTTTAGCTACACGACATGCCATTTCTCTAGCGCCATTTTGTTGACGTTCGTTTTCGCCAACTCAACTACTAAAGCGGTAGTGTGTTATTTTATGGCGCGCTTAGTGTTTTAATGCGATTAAAAAAGAAAATAAAAAAGAAAAGAGAAATAAAAAACGATAATATGGTCGATGAATTGATGCGCATGCACCGGTAACTTTCATTTGGTCTACTCATGTGTGCTTCTTTTCTATAAGGGCCTATTGGAGGCGTTTATAACTGGGAAAGAGATGTGGAAAGCCGAGCGTTTGCTATTTTTGGAGATTTGAGGGATCTATTTTCGGATGAGAATTCAATGCCTATTTCCTGATGTATTTTTCAATGGTCTTCTCAATGTCGAGGGTCTACTATTTATAGAAGGAGGAGACCTTTAAAATATGTTATTTCCTTGACACGTACTGGACTTTCATAGGTTAACAACATGCTGAGTGATGCGTGTCTCCCCCAACTTGTCCAACTTGCTCAAGTGACTTATCTATTTTTGGGGTGCGTACCAGTTGTATGCGGCATCTTAGTTGAGATATCGGCGGGAATAAAGCGTTTGTCTCTGTCTGAAGTGGGGAGGTGACTTTGCTAGTCTGACCACCCTACGGTTTGGAGTGAGATCGGCGCTCAGGGAGAGATCGGCTTGGAAGTCGGTGTGGCGTCACTGTTTGGCTAATGTATTCTTGGCTATTGGGTCCTTGGAATCTTGCTGGTACAGATTCATCGTCCACGTCATCATTGCTTAGCAGACTTAACCCAAATCGATGGATTTTGGACAAAACATGATTCTTATAAAAATCTTGACAAAAATATAAAATCATAAAGAAAAAAAAATAACATTTACCAATTCATTGCATGTGTTTCCCAATTTAACTAATATTTAATAGTATGAAATAGTTGTAAATCAATATTTTAATTAAAATGGTAAAAGATAACTGTTCTGGTCCAACTACCATTAACCTGATATTGCCAACCGAAAGTACAATACATTAAAGAGTGGCTAAAGGTTCATAAAGACCTTTCGATAAGACAAAGGACCACAACATTTAACAGAGGATGTAGATCACTCACACCACCTAAATTTGTCCAAGGAAGCTTTGTTATGGTTGCACGTGGGAGTTTAAATAATAAAAAAAAGTGCAATATTCCATGAGATTTAGAATAAGAAATTAACTAGCATTCGATCATGTGCACATGCACAGATGCAAATAAAATTTTATATGTTATATATATATATATGTATGTAATATTTAAAATCTTAAGTTAGATAATAGCATATCACATTTTATAAATTTTATCATTAGTAAAAATGAACGATAAACTATTAATTTACATATTGATAACTATTAACTTTATATGGATTGCAGTTATATAATTTTTGCAATCTTTTTTTATTATAAACAATTAATTAAATAAAACAATATTAATTAGATAAAATAATTTATTATGGCCACGGTCCGCACACGAAGCAGGCGCCGCCTAACTCGGCTGAGTGCTACAGTCGGAGTGCGTCTGCCTCGCCGTGAATGGCCCGGTGCTCTTGGTACTCGCTGGAATTTAGTGCGTCTTGGGTGCGCTCGAATCTCATCGCCAGAAATTGAGGTTTCTGATGCTCGTGGATCGCCGACGCGCACAGCCTTCTCGTCGTTGGAAAACTGGTGGCTCTCCTTCTTGCCGAGGGAGATGACGGAATTTTGGGTACTTTCTGAGGGGATTGTTACTATCAAATATGGAATGGAGGTTTGGCACCATTTTAGGCATCAATGTAATTAATTATTATCTATTAGGTATATGCACAATTAATTGTGTATGAATGGTAGATTTTCAATATTTTTTAACTATAGTGCGTGGGATGTATACTATAAAAATTTCCCATTGTTTTAAGAGGAATTTACACTCCATACTATCAAATATACTATATATTACATAATTACATTCAATTAATATTTATTTGCAAAGATACAAAATCATGTAACATATTTGCACATATACCTTCATCCTTATCCAAATCCAATCAAATCTCCCTATAAAACTACTCAAAATAATCAACCCTAATCCTTCAGACCCGATTTGATTCGTGGAAGCAATTTTTCTGCCTTCACGGCCCCTTTGAAATTCAACCCTTTCTACAACCTTCTCTTTATAACGGTACTGTTTATCCTGTTGAGTATGATGCGTGGCTTGCTGCTGTTGTTTTCGAGGATTGTAAATGGCTGAAGAACATTGATCCTGCTGCACCTTTTGTTTTTGAGATTTGGGTGTGGAAAGAAGCCGCCACGTGGTCTCGGGTGTTCACAGGGGAAATCCGAATGGCTGAGATTTAGGTGTGGAAAGAAGCAGCCACGTTTTTGAGATTTCGGTGTGAGATTTCGAGGATCGTGAATGGCTAAACATTGAGACATAATTTTTATATATAAAATTAATTTATATTTAGCATAAATTAATTTTTTTTTTATTGTGTATATGTATAATATATATTATATAATCTGTTATAATATGTTTTTAAATTATATATATATTTTTATGTATTAAAAAAAAAAGAGGAAGATATAATTTTTTGATCAAAGGCATTTTTTTCATCGTAATATACTGAAAATATACTAACATAAACGCAATATATACAAATCAAGGAATTATAGTTGCGCACATATATTGAATATATACTAACATAAACCCAATATATACCACTTGACAACAGCGTGAAATAAGGAATTCCAGCTGCCCACATATACTGAATATATATTAACATATACTCAATATATACCATTGCGTGAATTAAAAAGTTTCTAGTTGCGCGAATTAAGGAATGAAATGAGTAAGTTATTTATTTTAATTTCTCTCGGGTCAACGTTTTTGTATGGTAAGTGGAATAAAGTAAATCTCTAATTAATTCAATAATTTTAGGTACATATGTAATTAAATTTATAGTTGCTGCAAAATCGCAAATAAATCGAAATCTTGTAGGATAGATGAAAATTTCCCTTGTTTTAATTGACTCGTAGTGTTGTGAATTGGGCTGGGCCTAGCGTATTATTATTAGTCAAAGAGATTGTATTTAGCCAGACCTAGCTTATTTTGTCAAAACGAGATCCTTGGTTGGTCACCTGCCCAGCGGTCCGTCAAATGGCCCGAAACATTAATGATTCATATCTATTACTATATAATAGAGAGAAGAAAAAATATTTAAAAAATTATTTCATTTTACCGCTCAAATCACTTTTTTCCCTCTAATATTTTGTTTGAAAATTTTTCGAAAATTTGAATTTTTTTCATTCCGAAATTCAGTATGTTTTGGATGAGTTCAATATGTTTTGGATGAGATTCTTTCCATATCGGATAAATTCAAGTTCCTTTTCATTTGGAAAACATATTTTTATTTTAGCAATATATTTGACTTCCTTTTTTTTAACCGATTATATTGGCCTTCTGTCTAAAATTGATTTTTTTTTAATTAAAGAATGCACCAGTTTCCTAAACATGATAAAAACATATCACTTCAAATATTTTTTAAAATTGAGGATTCCAACTACTACGATTAATGTGATTAGTAATAACTGATTTTGTTAAATAATATCTTCATTGATTCACCCCAACACGTTTGATAGATTGGTTCATGAGTCAGTTATGATGCATAAAATCACACAATAGTGGCTATTTAATATAAAACTATTTAGAATATAACAATTCAAAAATTGAGGATTCCATATAATGTAGGCTCAAAAGCTACGAATTGATTTATTCCAAACGAATTGATTTATTCCAAAAATTGAGGATTTCATATACTACAAATTGATTTATTCTACAAATAATTCACAACTTTACGGTTTAAATAATACAATATTTACATCATTTCCCTTAAAAATTTGATCAACCAACACGATTTTGATGATAATTTTTTAAATTGATCTGTATTCCTTTTGAATATCAGAAAGATTTTTGAACAAATATTAGTTAATAAAATTTAAAATTTGTAATTTAATTTTAGAGAATTAGTTGATAAATTTGAACAATAAGGTAACCGAAAAAAAATTTAAAAAATTGAGAGATAATATGTATAAAGAATTTATTGGGTAGTCTAAATTTGGTTTCCAAATTTAAAAGTCAAATAAATTATTCTTAATAACTTACGGGTTAGTATTACCTTGGACGTAAATAGAATAATCAATTATTTATAATTTAATAAATTATTCAACTACTTAATTTTTCTATTTAGATAGTTTATACAAAATAAATTCAATTTAGTTATAGTTTTATAACTGTACTTATTATTCACATAGATGTTTAAATATTCATAATATTTTATCAAAATTATTATTTTATGGAATTACATTGTAGTTAAATTGAATTTCTGAATGAAAATTTTAAAATGACACTTATTTTGAAATTATATTGTAATATAGGTGAATTGTATTACAATTGATTCCATATTTTTAAGTTATAAATATTATTTAATGTATATTTTTAATTTATATATATTAATAAATATCTCCTACCCCTGCATAGCACATGATTCGTATTAATTAAAGAAAATAGAACCAAAATAAACAAATATTTAATTATTTATATAAGAACTAGAAAGATGTTACTATATGGTATCTAATCTCCCTAATAATATCTCCAACCGTGGATCATTAATTTATTTACATTGAGTATCTCATTCCTAAACATTGAGACATAATTTTTATATATAAAATTAATTTATATTTAGCATAAATTAATTTTTTTTTTATTGTGTATATGTATAATATATATTATATAATCTGTTACAATATGTTTTTAAATTATATATATATTTTTATGTATTAAAAAAAAAAGAGGAAGATATAATTTTTTGATCAAAGGCATTTTTTTCATCGTAATATACTGAAAATATACTAACATAAACGCAATATATACAAATCAAGGAATTATAGTTGCGCACATATATTGAATATATACTAACATAAACCCAATATATACCACTTGACAACAGCGTGAAATAAGGAATTCCAGCTGCCCACATATACTGAATATATATTAACATATACTCAATATATACCATTGCGTGAATTAAAAAGTTTCTAGTTGCGCGAATTAAGGAATGAAATGAGTAAGTTATTTATTTTAATTTCTCTCGGGTCAACGTTTTTGTATGGTAAGTGGAATAAAGTAAATCTCTAATTAATTCAATAATTTTAGGTACATATGTAATTAAATTTATAGTTGCTGCAAAATCGCAAATAAATCGAAATCTTGTAGGATAGATGAAAATTTCCCTTTGAATTGTATTACAATTGATTCCATATTTTTAAGTTATAAATATTATTTAATGTATATTTTTAATTTATATATATTAATAAATATCTCCTACCCCTGCATAGCACATGATTCGTATTAATTAAAGAAAATAGAACCAAAATAAACAAATATTTAATTATTTATATAAGAACTAGAAAGATGTTACTATATGGTATCTAATCTCCCTAATAATATCTCCAACCGTGGATAGCACGGGAATCGTGCTAGTTTAGATAGAATCAGGGAAGAATGCAAATACTAAAGGCATTTGATGTTGATGTTGGGCTGAGAAATCATTTGTTAGTTATATTGGGTTGCTTGTTAACTTCTTTATGCAATGTGTATACAACTTTTTAATTATTAAAATTTTATGCACGCTCATTTTTTTCCGGACATTTAAAAATATTGGAGTAAACACATACCCAGGCTATTAGTTTACTTCAATAAAAAAATCATGTGATTTCTAACCCACAGCATAAAACAATGGGGATTATAGACAAATTAACATGCATATTACAATGACACACTTTTTATCTTAAATGACTTCAACCATCCATCATGTCATTTCCATTTCGGAGTCGAACTTGAACTCAAACTCGACTCGCTAATATTGATAAATGAGTCGAACTAGATCTTAATTATAAGCTCGTTTAGTTAACAAGCTCTAGCTCAAGCCCTGAGTTTGGTTCATTAACTTAATTCACGAGGTTATATTTGAGCTTGAGGTTGAGTTTGACTCATTTACCAACATTAACAAGTCGAGCTCGAATCAACATCGAGCTTTAACGAGTCGAACTATAGAATATAAAAAACCACATTTTTGAGTTTCGAGTCGAGCTTGGCTGGTTAAGTTGATATCCCCTCACTTCTACCTCTTTCACCAAGCCANATTCCACATCTTTTAAATAATATAGAGGAGGAAGAGAATGATAGCGAGAGCTTGAATGTGTGATGTAGTTAAAAATTATTCAATTTCCCTCTTTTTTTTTGGATCCTCCCATAATGTTAACACAAATACACCTCAAAATCAAAGACGTTAAAAGCAAATGTTGCAACTAATTCTAATCCTTAAACTCAAGCGTCACTCAACCTTTGAGTGTAATTTTAGTGCACTTTAAAATTATATTTAGCTCAACGCGCGCTTTTGCAAAGTTGCTAGCAATTAGAGGAGATGAGATCAACGATTCGACCCGATTGTTTAATTCCGATATTAGAGAAATCGAGATCTAATTATTTTGACCCGGTTTGTTGATGAGGAGGAACCGAGGAAGATCACAAATTGTATAATAAGATATTAATAAAGTTGAGTGGTGTTCTTAATTCTGACAAAGAAATCTTGAAATTCAAGTTCTTAATGGAGTTGGACAACCACAACATTAAGATTGTCCCGTCAAGATCAATGGTGTTGTCTTCCTGATGACAAAACACCTAACCAAATCAATAATTGTTGAGGTTGCAATGTTTTTTTGTTTTTTTTTTGTTTTTTTTTTTAAATTTTGATTACATGAGTTAACTTGAAAGGTCTTCATATTACTATCAAATTTATCATATCTTAATCAAGTCAAGATTAACTGATGTGATTTGTGAATATCANAAAGAAAAACAAAAAAATAACTTGCCCATCTATATATTGATTGTTTCGCAATTTTTAAACTATTTTTGGTGTGTAACAGTGTAAGGCAGTGAATGTTGTTAGAATCTTTCTATTGAATTACAATAATGCTAAGAATTGATAATACAAATAATTATATTCATTTAGAATTCAATATGATACGTCTATATGACTTTTCCGCAGACACAAAGTTGTTCAATAAATAATTTATATTGTTCATTTATTTGTCACTCATGAATTTTGTGAAAATATATATATAACACAAACAGATATTAGGATGTAAAAAATCTCTATTTTTCAATAATTGATTTTCTAACCTTAATTTATATAAAAAAAATGGACCCACATAGATGAAAGCAAAACACAGGCCACGGGTCCACGGACATGATTTCAGATAAAAATCAACTGGAATAATCTGTGGTCCCACAAAATAATAAAGATTCACAATACTGTTTGTCGTTTTTAACCTAACGCCGTTATCCGACTCAAAATACAGGTCAGAGTTAACGCCGTCCCAAGAATTTGGTCTTCGTGGGTGGCTTCACCAGCGTTTCCTGCATATAATCGTACAAAATGAACACAATTCTTGAGTTAATTAGCAATAAAGTCATGTTCCAAATAAATAGATCAAATATCTATTTAAGGCTCCACAAAAAGATAAAACATATTGCCTTAAATAAAGTATGACTACAAATAGAATGAAATTAATATATAGACAACCAATAGAATAAAATGATTTTTACTTTGCACAAACATAATTTTGTTTTCTTAAGCTAATTTTGATTAATTAAGCTTTGTGAAAGTTATCTTATATAAACATTGTTGATAAACGGATTTAATCAACGTAATTAAAGTAAAAATCACAATAAAAATTGAAGAAAATGAGATTTCGATTTAAATTCTTGAAGTCGGTTACAGAATCGGGAAGTCGGTTTTTCAATGTTCAACAAGTCGGTAAACAAAGAAGAAACCGAGTTCAATATATGTGTTTTTATCAGATTTGCCGAATCCTCGTATTGTTTTCAAAGTTGCTATTTATAGTTATGTTTGGCACACATCCCAAGGCAAATCAGCTTCGTTTTAATGGAGATTTGACAGTTTAGGGGCGGCGATGACGTAGACGAGCTTTTTAGGCAATGATGAGCATGGGCGCGCCTCTATATGTGTGACAAGCGTCACATCTGTCGGATTGAAGTCGGCTCGTTTTGTAACGTCGGTATTTTGATAAACTTTCAGTCTTCTACGACTTCCTGATAAGTTGTTCTTTTAACCGAGATGGTCTTTTCGAGGTTAAAACGACTTGTGCTGACGACCTTTGGAGATATGCTGTATTTATTCACAGCATCATATAAGAACGTCGTGTAAGTACCGAGATGATATTTCCGAGGTGCTGTATATTCTGTTTTACATCGCCCAAGATCCAATCTGTGATTTAGACTTCACGATTCTTTTAATCTAACCATTATTTCAAGATATTCTATCTTGATATCAACAAACATATTGCTTATAACCTATTTTTTTTAAATCACAATTCCTAAGAAAACATAAAATATATATTTTTTGTTTTGTTAAAATTAATTATATGATTCTACAATTGATCTAGCAATTGATCAATAACTCGTTGACTCGAAGGTTAGCCCGGATCATTGTTCGGGATTCAAAACTTTACTCTATATATATCAAAAAATATTCTATGATATGTTATTGATATCTGATAATATATTTACTGTACAAAAATAAAAAGTAATAGTTTAGAAAATGTCCTGTTCTGTACAAAAAATATAAAGTACAATTATTGAAAAATAGTTTGAAATAGTCCAAATCGTATCATTTTGAATAGTCCAAATCGTATCATTTTTGCAATTAATTTGAACTATAGTATACGTATGCTACACCGTAGCTGCACGCGTACTCAATTGAACGGTCAAGGACTAACGGATTCACCAAATCCGCCGTTAGTCAAACAGTAAGTCGCTGAGTCGACCCTCACCCGGTCTAGTCAGAATCCGGAATAGTTTAATCAAATACGGCGGCCATATTTAATTTATTATGTCTCTAATTTTTAAATTTACATATTTAATAATGCTATTTCCTAATCATTTCCCCAACGCGTCACAATGTAGAATCTGGTCCACACCTTTTTTCACTCGCGAAAATATTATTTTTTAACACAAATAAATAAATAAATGCACTAACTTTATATTATCCTTCAAATAAATTGAAACAAAAACACAGAAGCAAATAATAAAAGTACTGGATACAGATANTTTTTACGTGAGAACTGAAAATAAAACTAAAAAATTGCACCAAAAATATTTTATTTTATTTCACTTTTTTATACATTCCAATAAGACAATTAAAATATAAAAAACAATTGTTACTATATGTTTTGATACAAACTATTCATCCATTTACAAAAATTATATGGAGCCATCGGATGATTTTCTTATGGAGTCATCCACCACTTAATGTATTGACACATGTCTAAATTGTATTTATTGTAGGACACGTGTCAATATACTATTGGTGAATAAGTGTACATGACTCCATAGCAAAACTGCATCCATTTATATATTTCTAACCACATTTCATTAAAAAATTTAAATTTATTCCATTCTTTTCTAACAAGATAAATTTATCTCACTTTTTTCACATGAGATAAATTTTCAAACAAGATAATGTTTTTAAAAAGTATTACATTCAATGGCAAGGTAAATAATAGGATGATGACAAGTGAGTTAATATGTAAAACCACTTGTTTTTTAGCCTATTGGATTTTTAGACTGCACAATATCTCAGTAAATTATAAAATTGGATAATAACAAGTGAGTAATAATGTTAATAAAAGCTGGTGCCAGATATAACGCACCACAAAAAACTGCAATTTAATTATTTAATTAAATTCTTTAACTTTCTTTCTCTAAACATCCTATAGGCTATATATAATTCATCATCTCCTTCAGTATCATCTCATTGCCTGAGTAAGAAGAAGAATTTACAGAAAAAAAAAGCACTGAAAATCGAAATTCTACTCATAAATCTCGATTTTCTGCAGTTGTAATCCATCTAAACACTCTTTTTCTTCCAAAGATTTTGATGGCGACGGAGGTTTTACGGCCCCAGGACGTTTTACACGACAGGTTCGGAGTCCATCCGGCACCGTTCCACCGCCGGAGAATATCGCCGGCGGCGGCGGGGAATTTGAGTAACTTTGCTACTACCCGCAAGCCGCACGGGAAGAACTCCCACCCGAAGCCGGAGGCGAGGAAATCGAGCCATCGGTACGGCGGCGCCCCCAATTCGCGGCGGAGGGTTGAAGCCCCAGCTGAAACCCCGGTCGCCATGGGAAAGGTGACTATTCTGAGGAGAGGCGAGTCGCTGAGCTCGATCGCTCCACCGACCGCAGGCGGCGGAAACCCTAGCCTTCCCCCGAGGAAATCCACCAACGATCTTCCGGGTCGGAAGCAGATCCGCTCGCCGCCGCCGGCCGACGTCTACGCCGGATCCGCGTTTGCTCTGTCACCGTCTCCCAGATCCGTCCCCCTTCCTTCGTTCTTCAGCCGGAAGGACTCGAACGACGGCGCCACCAGGGATTTGAGGCGATTGCTCCGCCTCGAATGACGATTTCAGTATAAAATTCAGGCAAAATAGCACGCTTTTTCTGGGCTCTGATGATTCTCGAACTTCGATTTCAACCCGTAGAATATTTTTTTCAGGAATTCGGGTGAAATTCGACTCAAGTTTGTGGGAGTCCCTGAGCTGAAACGAAGTGCGAATTATAGCTTGATTTTGTGAATTTCTTACTAATTCACAACGAATATGTGTAAAAGTTAGGTTTTTTATCTCTCTCTCTTTCATTTATCTTGGGTAGGTTGAAAATCAACCCTTTGTAGAGGAAAGGGCAAAATGTGGGTTGGGAATTGAGGGAGGTTACTGTATATGCTTTGGGATGTATAGCTCAGATGTGTTTGTGTGTAGACTTTTATAGTGCATCTGCTCTTGTTCTTGAGCTGTAATCTCAATCAAATGATGTATGTGTAATTATTGTTATTATTACTTTGGCTGATTACTCTTTTACAGTAAACATGACATAAATATAGATACCTTGTGCTTGTGAAACTCAAATTATGATATCTTATGAAACTCAAATTATCCAGACATGACATAATGTGTGATTCATTTTGCTTAGAGGACTTATGTTTCCTGTAAGAGAAGTTTTAAGCTTTAACTGGGATGATATCTTGTGGAACTTGGCCTAAACAGTAATCACTATGGATAATGGCTATCCAGAGGGAAGTAGTAGTTATAGCTGATTATCAGATGGGTTTGGATTTGCCCAATGTGATGAAGTTGTTTTTTTTTTTTTTTTGGGATGAAGTTGCAAACAAGGAATTTCGTCATAAATGATTCTGAACTCACTAATGAATTTGTCAAATGTCATCAAGTAACAACATGCCCCAATCAAAATTTACCACTTCCTTGATGATTGGATATAAATTATTATTGGATAACCAAATTTACTTTTAAAGAAACTGATTGAGTTAAGTTTGAGCGGAATTTTTGAGTTTGTATTAAAAATAATATTTAAAATATAATGAGCAAAATTGATTTTGACGTAAAAGTAGGAGAGTAATGATTGTAAGTGATGAGTAGTTAAAATTATATGATCGGATGAATAGTGAATTTCAGTTCATGTGTAGTGTGAGGATGATTGATTGATATTATTTAATTATATTTATCATAATTGAGTTAAATTTGAGTTAGATTTTGAATTAAAAATTATCTAGTGAATTTTTTGACCAGATAATTTATAATCAATCAGGGTTTTACAATCTTAAGGTATTTAGGTGTCGACTGGCTACACAAATGAAAAGTTACAAATTAGGCTATGAGACAGTCTAATAGTCAGGTAAACCCGTCATACTTTTTGTCGAACTGTCCTGTAGAACGGGATAATTTCATTTATATTGTTTGTCCCGTCATACTTTTTTGTCGAACTATCATATTTCTACGTGGAATGTCATCTTTTCATTTATGTTGCTTTTGTAAGTATGAAAGTATACATATATATTGAAAAAATATTTCATATATGATGTAGAAAACTCTCTTTAGACATTACTTTGGCAAATAGACTTAAATCTTGAACCAGACTTATAATCTCAGGCAAATGAACTGAATTGAACCTAAAATTTGAGCCTCCAGAAAAATGGTCCCACACTTCCTGTTCCACATCTGTATATCACTTGAAGCTCTACTTTGTTTGATGACTTGAAGTACTACTTTGTTTGATGGGTAAAGACAAATAAATACACTACATAAATATGTACAATTTCTTGAACACATGTCATTATTCCTCCAAACAATGAAAATAGAAGAGTTAAAAGTGAAAATCTGAAGCCCACTCTGTCACAAGGCAAAGAATAAGCCAACATTTCAAAGAGCAAAAGCAAACTATAATCCCAACCTATTGTCTTAAAAAACTCATGCCATTTTACTTGTAAGCGTCCCCAACCCACAACTATATAAATCCCCATAAAACTCAATACAAAAACAACACACACACATTTTTGACTCACACAAACATTTCTTGCAAACCTCAAAGAACCAAACTTCAAAAACCAAAGAAAAAAAAAAAGAAAAATTGATGGAAGGAAATATATCTTCGAAATCTCCGGAACCGCCACAACCAACAACCCAAGCCCGAACCCGAACCCAATCCACCCTTTCGGGCCTCGGCAACCTCATAAAGCTCCTTCCAACCGGCACCGTTTTCTTGTTCCAATTCCTAAACCCTCTCTTAACCAACAATGGCCATTGCAATGTCACAAACAAATGCTTCTCGGCTATACTAATCGCAATCTGCGCTTTCTCTTGCTGCTTTGCCTCGTTCACCGACAGCTACACGAACGAGCAAGGGCACACGCAGTATGGCATAGCCACGAAAAACGGGCTTTGGCCCAAAACATCTTCCGAACGAGACCTTTCGATTTATAGGCTCGTGCTCGGAGACTTTGTGCACGCGTTTTTCTCGCTGGTTGTTTTTCTTGTGCTGGCCCTTTTGGATCCGAACTCGGTGGAGTGCTTTTACCCGTCGTTCGAGTCTACGCGGAAGGTTCTGCTCATGGTTTTGCCCTCGGTTTTAGGGACTGTCTCGAGTTCGATTTTCGTTTTGTTTCCGAATAAACGTCATGGGATTGGGTATCCGTTTAGACATAACAGAGATTAGACGAACATGATGGAACTTAACAAAAGTTAATAAAATCGAAGAAAGCTTGTATACTGTGATTTGAATTGTAAAGGGAAAACAAACTAGCTACACATGATTTTATCTATATCTAACTTGTGGTACACTGCATAAACACATTGTAAACAAACTGCAGTTTCTTGTTTGACCAAAAAAAAAAAAAAAACAAAAACTGTTGAGTTCCAAATGAAGTGTAATTATGTGAACGAGAACCTCTTTTTAAGTTAATTGAGACTAAAATACTTCAGTTTCTTCTAAGAACTCTGATTCTTAATTTCTTTCCACATTCATATAGAGAAGTACTTACACGAATAATGTAAGGCATTTGCATGCCGAATACTAAATGAACAATCATTACACGTAAACAACTTCTTGTAGCATCACATAACTAACCAACCAACATCCTAATACTCTATAAACACGAACCGGAAGATAAAAATAAAATGTCACGAACTTATTTTTGCGGTATCTATATAAGCACATGACGTAGTTAGCCTCGCGACACTTTGGCTGAATTTCTCGTGCATTGGTTTACTTTTCCTATCCTCATCGGATTCTTTCACGATGTCGACTTTAACTATATGGTGATCAGAAGTGCCTTTTGAGGAGAAGACAGAGTAAGATCCAGGCACAAAATTGTAGCTTAATTTAGGTGATCCCAAAATGTAATCGACCCGCGTCCCGTATTTGCATGTCCCCTGT
>BKCP01012625.1:1301626-1317564 GCA_008636005.1 Striga asiatica
CAAGTGTTAGTTAGAATTTGCCATAAAAATCTAAACAATAGTGTATAAATTTCAATTAGTTATAAAAAAGCATGGTTTTCTTTCTTATTACTTTGGCCTTTGGCAATCATAACTACAGGCTCACATTCCCCTTGAAATTCCTTAGCATCTTTGTATTCTCTCCCCTTCAAGAAGCTCGTGACTTCGACTTTCGGACTCGGCTTTCCCATCTCCTCATAGTACTGTTAATTACCACCATACGATGATTTAGCTAACTCAGTAGAAATATATAACCAACTTCTTAAACAAAATAATGAACCATTTTTTTATATTACCTTCACAATGTCACTCCATCTTTCAGACGAGTAATCCGAGGCATCGAGCGAGTTAAGTCCTCCCGCCAAAACGTGAGGTTGATCATCGTTCGACTGAATAATCGTTTGAATCTGTTTAATTCTCCAGCTTTCGTCCAAATGATCTAGCTGAGTGCAGTAAATGTTCAACTCCCCTGTCCATGGCACATCGATTGTGGCCTTTATAACATTCCTGTCTCAAATGAGTATGAGAAAGCAAATTAGTCTATTAACTAAATGCAAAAATATTTACTAAACTATGCAAAAATAATAATATACTTCAACTGACCTGAAATCCTTGTCATCACATATTTTGTCAACTTTCCACTTCTTAATGGGCCATCTCGACAAAACGGCATTGCCGTATTCCGGAGCCCAACTCTCGGCAAAAACGTAATTCATCCCCAAAGCCCGAGCCAAATCCGAGAGAGGCCTCATATCTTTTTCCTCCTCTGCCTTTACGTCTTGTAAAGCCAAGACATCAGCATCGACTTCTTTAAGCACGTCGAAAATCGTCTGCCCTCCGAACAAACTAGCCGAGATACATATCGGAGACCTCATCACCAAATTCTGCGCCATCGAGATCTCGTTTTCCGGAAGGTTGATCGAGACGAACTTGGTTTTGTTCTGTTTAGCGCTCGTGGGCCCGTTTTCTTGATTTTCGGATTGTTTGAGTATTCCCTTGGGACGACGAGGGCTCGGTGAGTTTCTCGGTTTTGGAGATTCTTTGTTCTCTTCGGGTTTTGGGACAGCTGGAGCCAAGGAAAATAAGGCTGCGTTGAAAGTGGCGAGACGAATGGGTTTCATTTTTCGGGTGTTTTGGTTTGGGGATGAGTTTGCTTTCGATTTTCTTAGTTTGGAGTTTTGAAGGTTGCGCAGCCGTCTTATGACGAGTTTAGGCCTCGGGTGTCTCCTCAAGAACCATGGAAGCCTCGACCAGATTTGTCGAAACCTCTTTCGAAGAAAATGCAGCATTTGTGAAAATTGGCTGTTGCATGGGATTTTTGAAAGGTTTCTTGATTGCATGAGGAGGAAAGGAGAAAGAAAAACAGGTTAAATAGACTCAAAGGCTCAAACNNNCTTGGTACAAGTTTGAGCTGTTTCTTAGTTGATGACAACTTGGAGAAATATGTAGTGTAGCCGAGTTAGTTATAAAGAGGTGGGGCTTGAGATGGAAAAAGTTGGTATATGGACAAGAGAAAAGTTTTTTTCAACTGCTCCAGAGAAAATGAGTTACAAGTTGACAAAATGGGAGCTATAATTGAGCAATCTTCTATCTAATGTGACTACAAATTATAACAACTCTCTCCCACCTATGAAGTAGGACTTTTTTGTGGAGGAGTCTTGAATTTGTGTGACATTACCATAAGTATACAATGATCATAATATTTAAAAATGTGCTTGTGTAGCAACCTTGGGATTTGATTTATTATAATAATGTTTGTTTTGTTCCCTTTGAAAAATTTGAAAATATTCCTTTGGTCAATGCTTTGTGCTTCTACGATGATAAGAATTTTATATATTGTTAAGGGATTATTTATTAATTTGAGAAAGACCATATTTATAATTATACACAATGTTAGAGAAAGTTTATTTCTCTGTATTTTTTCCTTCTTAGTATTGCAAGATAATATAAATAATCATAAGGAATTCATTGAATTCTTTGTGTTTTGTTTCATTTCATTCATCATTTCTTTCTCTTGCTGCCTTTTTTGTTTTAATTATTTATAGAGATTGACAAACTATTGTTGATGCATAAAGTAGAGCAAAACGTCTCGTTCTTGTCTTCAACTTCTATTTTCAACACGAAGTAGGTTAAACAATATTGACACTAACAGAGGTATTAGAATAAAAAAATAACATAAGCTGGTGAACTGAAAATCCTTCATTACTTTTAATTTTTTATAGTAAATAAACCATCGTGAAGAACTTTGACTTGGACTTGATAATAACGAGACAAAGACCATGAAAACGATGCTTGTGAAAATCATAATAATAAAATGGTCAATTTGTATCAATTTACGTGACTCTCTCTAGCGCCAATCAAGCACCATCGTCATGCGTCCCTAACGGTGTCTAAAGTTGTTAACTTCTATTTAGGCCTCGTTTGTTTTTTCTGATGGGATATGACAATTCTATTTATCCCGCCATTATTCATCGTTTGGATATCATGACTGCGGGCCTGTGGATATCTTATGGCATCTCAATGTAATCCCGGATATAAATATATGTGTGGTAACTCGGCCCCGGTGTGTTATGAATCGTTTTTAATTATTTATGCCCGTAATTAATTAAGTGAATGAAACATTACATGCAGTGTAACATTTTTTATCCTAACCACAAATAATGGTTGGGGGGACATGAGTAATTTTATCCGATCCGAATAGCACAATCCAATTTTGCATTAATTTAGTCATAGTAGTCGATGGGCCCCCCAAAGTAGTCGATGGGCCAGTTACAAGGGTCCAAGACTGACAAGCGTAAGCATGAATACTGGGTAAAAAAAAAAAATGAACAATTTGAAGAATGCTCGAATAAGATGATTAATAAGGGATAGGTATACGGGCCAAGTACGACCTAAGAGCAGTCCGACTAGTTTGAGTAAATCGGCAGGATGGTCAGACATCAGACATCAGAGGTCGGAGAATTACCAGGTCGATAATAACCTCACAAATTAGATAGCTCACCAATAGGTCGAGCTAAGGCTCTTGACTAGCTTGATTGAATCTCGACCTTGAGACATATAGGTCGATGTATGACCTAATACATAAACTTACTCAACTGAATGTTAAAGCGACCTACTTCGAGAGAAACCGAGCTAATAGCACAATTAGGCTATCTAATGAGGTAGACTAATGCGAACAACCACATAATGAATAAGAAAAAATATAATTAAGATAAGGACACGTGGATAGGACCACGTGGAGTAACAAAATTTGGCAGTTCGGACAATACGAACGGGTAGCTCGGGCACTCCAACAGCTTAGTCGGGCAATCTTGGGCAACAAAGTAACACTTTTATATAAAAGGGTAAGGTATGATTATTTACACCCTCTACACTTCAAACATTCTATACTTACATACCTTGTATGCATCACCTTCTTCTCAAACACTGACTTGAGCGTCAGAGTTTCTACTCCAAATCCGACACTGTTTTACAGGTCATTGAACCCGTCGAGAGCGGACCGAAGGACGTTCAACCCAGTTGATGTTATTTGCAATACCAATGATAATGTAATAATCTATTAATATATAAAGAGGAAATAATATTTACTGGAAATAGCAAGAAAAAATCAACAAAAAAACATTTCAATTCCCGCCTAAACAATAAAACTTACTAAATAAGGTAGTACTTTTTTGGGCTTTGAATTTTTTCAAAAATTTGAACTGTTTCATTTCGGTTTCTTTGGAAAGAAAATCGGGAGAATAATTCGGCCCTAAGTTTGTGTAGTGTATCCGATATGCACTTATTTTTTTTAACAAATTGGCAATAATATCGCCCCTAAGTTTGTGTAGTTTCTATCCCATANTGGTAATTAAAAAATGATTAGTTTGATAATAAAAAAAAATACGATTTTAGCTCATTTAACAAAATAGATTAATTCTTTCCAATTTATTTTATGCCAAAAAAAATACAATTTAAACAATTTGATTAATTCCCCAATTTATTTTATGCTAATAAAAAAATTAAGAAAATACTTAATTTAAACAATATTTCACTAATTTAAATCGTACAATTTCACTTTATTGCTTTAAACAATAGTTTACCCATTAAAACGGGACAATTTAACATGTGAAAATCTGTGTGAATACTTTTTTAAATCTGTGCGAAGATTTTTTTTATTCATGTTTATTTTATAATCAGAATTAAAATTAATTTTAAACCTAATTACCAGTACGTTTAATCGCCACAGAATCCCAAACATATGAGCAATAAGCATAGTGACAATACAATCACAAATCCACAATGTCGGTTTGTATACCTTGAAATTAAAACATTACGAAAAATAATCCCAATTTTCTGACCAAAAATACTTTCCAAGATTCTTGCTAAAATAAAAATCGAAAAAAGAAACGTAATGCCAATACAATCTCAAATCCAGTATTCACAATGTCAGTTTGTAATCTTCTAAATGATAATTACGAATAACAATACCAAATCCACAATCATAAAGGAAACATAATTTGAAAATATTGAAACTCTTATTGATAGAGACTTGACAAAATAAAAATTCTAAAACATAAAACTGTGCAAACGTCCACTATAGTTAAGAAGTTAAATTTGCATATAAAATATCACATTCAGGTCTCAAATAAATATTTACACTGATCTAATTAACAAAGTAAATAGTATTTTAACCTAATTAAAATTCTGAAATAGTATACTAAGAAAGTAAAAATACTTTCCAAGATTCTTGCTAAATATTTATCGAAATTGTATGGAATCTTTTTTATGTTATTATTATGCACTAAAAGTCGGATTTATTGCATGAAATCTTTTTATGTTATTATTGTGCACTAAAAGTCATTTTTTTTTATTAATCTATTAATATATAAAATGACAATGATATTTACTTGAAATAGCAACTAAAAATCAGCAAAAAAATATTTGGTTTCCCGCCTATAATATTTACTATATTGAGTAATATTTTTTGCCAAATTTTGAAAAATCCCGCCTAAATTAATGTACATAATCATTTTGGTCAAATATTGCGGCTATTACCTTTATTATTTGCATGATTTAAATTTGGAACATAATATTTTAACAAAACTTGCAGCTATTACATATATTAGTTGCATGGTTTAAATTTGATATATAATTTATTGAAAAAAAAAATAAAAAAAATTATTTAAATTTAAAAATAAAAAATAATTATTCAATAACTCACGGGTAAATATTAACTTGGATGTAAACGAAATATTCAATTATTTATAGTTTAATAAGTTACTCAATAACTTACGGGTCAATATTAACTTGAACGTAAATGAAATAGTCAATTATTTATAGTTTAATAAATTACTCAACTACTTAATTTTTTTATTTGAATAGTTTATACAATAATAAATTATTTTAAGTAATGAAACAATATGAATTTTATATTTATACTTATTATTCACATAAGCTGTTAAATATATGATAACATTTTACCAAAACAACTATTTTATAAAATCACATATAGTCAAATCGATTTTCTGAATAAAAATTTTGAAATGGTACTTATCTTGAACCGAATATAATGTAATTTATTATCAGTTATGTGCACCGCACGGGTTGCATACTAATTTTAAATAGACATTTTTGTATAATTTTGCACAATTTAAACTTTATATAATATTTTTAATAAATTAATATAGGTAAATTGTATTACATATTGATTCCATATTTTTAATTTATGAATATTATTTAATAAGAATTTTTAATTTATAAATATTAATGAATATCTCTTACCCGTGCACTGCACTAGTGATATGGTATATGACATTTAAAAAATAGTAAAATATCACTCACATGTAACAAATATTTAAGACAGGCATGTTGATAAATAACGGGGAACATAAGACTAGCAATCAAACTTTATGCTTGCCTCTTACAGGTTGGAAAATTCAAGGGGCACTTTTAGTTTCATAAGATAGCAAAGGATTCAGATAAACCAAACCCCACCATTAACTTATCTGCTTGCCTCTTACAACTTGGAAAACCATCATCTTTTTCGAATTCTACCGAAATAGATACGATGCATTCCATTGACAGATATTTTAAATTCGTATCCTTTCAAGATTCAATACCCGTATGTAAGCTCTCCCAGCACAAACCCTTTTAGCAAGAACAAATGTGCGGTTGATGCTTCCTACCTTGTTGGAATTTCGGCATCCGAGCTTCTATTCTAATCTGCCTTCAATGTGATCAAACAATGTATCCAAAAGGTTCCCAGAAGCTTCATCTTTGCCACCTTCATTAAAAAATCCGTTGGCTGCATTTTCCTTTTTCAGCTTTCTTTCTTCAGCAATGGCTTCTGCTGTTTCTGTGCAAAATCTTTGCCGCATCTGATTCGTGGGCTTTTCAGAAACTATAAACTTGTTTCCGTCACGGGTTCTCTCAGAGAATCCAGCCCAAACTGAACCAATATTTGATAAGACAGAGAAAACAAGAATTTAAAAAAAAAAAAGTTTGTGAACAAGCTTTACTATATCACGAAAATGGATCGTACAACTTCTCATCTATAAGGTGCATCACACATGGAAGAGTTCAATTGATGAGGCTGAGGCTTTAAGATATCCCTATACTGTATTTTCATTTCATGATCGTTTTTTCTATTTTTTACTTAAATTTGGACAAAAAATGCATGCGAATTCTAAAATAACTTGCAAGAGCACAAAATAAAGCAACAGTGAAGAAGAAACATCTTTGGAAAAAGGCATTCCCGTAAAGAAGTAATATAGCATGTCGGGTGGTTTGAATCGAGTAATGCTAATGTTAATACGGGTTGTTCGCAAAAGCTTTAAAGTACTTGTAGACTTTTGACTGAAAGAAAGCAGTAGTTTTTAGATCCTCCAAGAAGCCTATGATAGGGCAAATGCAAGACAAGACGGGTTGTTTTGATGAACTTACAAACAAAATCATCACTTCAAAAATTTATTCATCGTGACAATCTTCTTCAAGTTACTGTTTCATTGGCGAAAACTACAAGTTTCAGATTCTCGACTACTCTTAGCTTTTACTACCAAAACAAAATCGCTATTTCAAAATGAAGAAGCAAATACCAACTAGAGAGAGTTGATAATTGAACCTGCATAATGATGTAGAACAATGGAAGCAGCCACAGTGACATTCAAAGAAGCAGTTCCACCCCCATATTGCGGGATGTATACGAAAAAGTCGCATATCTCACACTCTTTTTCCGAAAGCCCTGTTCCCTAAAATTCAACATATCACAATTAATACAGGCGCGTGCACTTCATGCTCACCAAGCAAGTAAAAATTATGAAGGACAAAATTGCAAGTTGATTGGCACATCAAAAAACTGTTACACCTCGACATTTGTAAGAGATTTTCCATGTTCAGTACCAAGGACATGGATATTGAGTTGGATTTTTCAGACAGAATGAATTGAGTTCAGTAGCCGACCTCATTGCCAAGAAGAAAGGCGGTGCTCTTTCTGAAAGGGTGCTCGTTCACTGGCATGGCATTTTCCGTAATCTCTACTCCGCATATATCACAGTCCCTCTCCTTATCAACACACAAAGAACCCAAATTAGACCAATAGCCAAATTTTTCATATCCCTATTCCATTTGCACTTTTTATAGCTGCGAATCATCAAGTAGTATAAAAACAACGACATCTGCCAGAACTCAGTATTTTAAATTCAGATTGAGCTAATTTTGGCACAAGCTATGCAATTCAGCAGTTATCTGAAAGAAAAGTAAAGAAGTAGTAGCAGCAATTCATAAGAATCAAATGGGACTTAAAAACTAAAGAAAGACAATTCTTGATAGTCGATCGGTACAAGATGATCTTGAAAACAGAGAAAATACATCCAAACACAATGATCTTATTCCTTATTCACTATAAAAATTCTCAGTTGCTCTATGTTCATCAAAGACCTGCAAATACACCATAACCACACACACACACGCGCGAATCACAGTGAAAAGATAAACGACTTGCAATAGCAAAAAAGATGCAATTTTTTCATCCTAAACAAGTTGGGAAGGGGGTAGGTTGGAACCTTGAGGTAGGAACAGGCGAGGGACAGAGAGTGGAAATGGCGGAATCGGAGGTGCGAGGTTGAACCATGGCTCCCAAAGGCGTTGAAATCGCGCCTCCCGACAAGTACCAGCTCCGCCACGCCGAACGCGGTGGCGCTGCGGGCGAGCGTCCCGACGTTGTGCCTCTTCGCGATGTTATGCACGACCACGTAGCTCTCGTACACGTCCTTCTTCTTCTTCCCCTCGTTCTCCATCTACGTAGCTAGTGGTCTCACGGCAGCGACGGTGTAGTCGGCGGCGGCGGGCTTGAGGTTTTTACTTATTGGGGATGGTTTATTTCGACTGGTGAAGTTCGATTGACCTTCATTAGAAGTTGAAGGTTATTCTAAAAATTCCTCTCCAAAACGGAAAATTACAAAACGCATCGGCCTAAATTTGCTAAAATTGCATTTTTAGGTCCAACGGATTGTCCCTGGCGTTGGGGCATCGGTTCGGGTCGAGTCAGCCAAGAGAGAGTTTCTCGGGCCTCTCGGCCCGTGTGTTGGGGCTGTGGGTTGACTAGTGGAAGTAGGTGCAATGCACGAGTAATTCAAATAAGCTCTGCGAATTAGACAGATCTAATTTTTAAATTAATTAGTCAAAGTAATAAGAACAATGCTACAAGTACATAATAAATGTATATTGAGGTATACATAACACTCACATGAAGTGAGGTCTATCTATAGCATTTTTCAATTAATAATATATAAATTATAGATATTATGAAATAAATATTTACAGATAAATTATATTTATAATTGTTAGTGTTGTGGCCCAAATGACAATTTAATTGATGACCCAATATTTTAATAGTTCTTTGGCCCAATCTCTTTGCCTTGAGCCCGGTTTGACAACCCACTTTGATCAAAGTTGATCTTGGCCCTTCATTCTTTCTTGATCACCTGCTGCATCCCTAAGGATAAAATTAGAGTTCTCTTAAGAGCATCCACAATGCTTTGGGTTCAATTATAAAAAATTGTATGCCACCTAAGAAATAGACTTAGTCTAAAAGAATGTATTTTCCAATGCAAATAAAAGTAGACTGGGTCCTGCTGATGTGGCAGCCAGAAAAAGAGACCCCGTCTACCCTTAAGTCTATTTTAGACCCAAGTAGAGACCTAGTCTCTTTGCATTGGAGTGAGTTTTATCAATTTTACATAATTTTATCCATGTCATCCAAGACTTGGGTTTATTTACATGTCACGTAGGTAATACTAGACCCAATGCATTGTAGATGCTCTAAGCAGCTATCAACCCTAAAAGAGTCTCTATCCAAAGCCATCTTGTTAGCAGCCTTGAGAATATTCAGGAAATTCAAAATATTAGTCTGTTATATTGAGTGCAGGTATAAGGAGATATCAGTTTTGCTATGGAATTATCGGATGGCTCGCCTTATGGAGTCATCCACACTTATTCACCAATAGTGTATTGACACGTGTCCTGCAATAAATACACTTTGGACAGGTGTCAATACATTAAGTGGTGGATGACTCCATAAGAAAACCATCTGATGGCTCCATAGAATTTTTGTAGGAGATATATAGCCACCTTAAGAAGCCCCATGAGTGATTTTTTGATACCAGACAGCATTTCAAAAATATGATTCTCTCTCTCTCTCTCTCTCTCTCTCTCTCTCTCTCTGTTGTTCTCGCTCCTCTCGCTCTCGCTACTTTTCAATTTTTTCGACTTGGTGTCCAGTGATTCAATCCTCTCTTATCTTATTGAATTCTTTGTGATTATGAGATTGTGAGTGTGTAAGGATATTGAGTGTGTGAGCCGAGTGTGTGAGCTGAGTTAGGTTGTGAGGTAATTTTGGGAGTTTTTGTGTACGGGCTGAAATTCGGGCCGAGAGTTGTAGAACTGTAGGTGGTGTTACCCTGAGTTTACAGTGCCAGAGTTATTGAGGCCGAGGGTTCAATTGATCGGTTCTTTGTCGGCTATTCGGTGACTCGTTTTGTGGGCTTGACAAAAGGGGACTGAGCCTGCTCCATTTCAACCCATCATCGTGGAATCAGTGACATTCGGGCCCTCGTACAAGAACACGGATAGGGTGTACTCGTTCCTATTATTTTTCTTATTTATTTTTTCAGCATGTTCAATTTGTTTATGCTCTTAGATTGCTAAATTTTGATTATCTATTGTGCATTTCCGATTTCACCATGAGACGGACAAATCGGGACGAGTTTGGGATCGAAAGGTTGTTGTTCGAGGCCAACTGGGAGCTGTCCGGGATAGAAAGGTTGCTATCGGAAGCCTACCGAGTACTGTCGGGTCGAAACAGCAACTGTTCGAGTCTGTTCGGGGCCAGCCCGGGCCCGGGGAGTCGAGCCAGACGACCACCCAACAATAATTTTTTATTATTACAATCTATTAATTTAGTAAATGTTTAAATCTATTTATTAAATAATTTTAACGTTGTTCTTTGCATACTCAAATCAAATGCGAATAATAAAAACATATCCCATCTATATATTAATTCAGAACGTGCTGAGCCTAAGTGACATGCTCGCATGTTTCGGGATACTATGTGGCAAAAGTACATGCTTCGTTATTAGGCTTGAGTAGATTTTAATTTACTTCCAATCCAAAAATAATTAGATTCTGATTATCCATAAATATGTTGATTGTTTATGGTCATGTTACATGTATTAATTCCAGTTTAATATCATTTCTTATTATAACCATTGAATTATAAATATATTTTAAAAGTTAATAAATTTTGTATTTTTTATCAGTTATAAATATATAATATATCAATTTAATCATCTCTTGATGAGTTTTGATTCAACGTCCATATTGTATTATAAAAAAAAATTATATTGATCTTTATAACAATAATACAATTATTTTTTAATATTAATTAGAAAAATATAATTATTTATCAATTAATATATTTATATTTAAAGTAGTTATATGATATAAGTTATAAAAATTGTTATAATATAACACATGTAAGTCGCACAACTAACAAGGGTCATTCTAAAATATATAATAATATACATTTTTTATAAAAAAGTAAATAAAATTAAAAATAATTTTTCTCACTAATTTTAATTTTTAAGAATAATTTTTTAGCAAGCACCTGTGTAATTATTATAAAATAGGAAATATGAACATTGCCACTAATTGGTTGAGCAAATAACTCGTAAAAATTATTCTATTGTAATGATTTAGAAAATTAAATTACATTATACAAAAATATAAAAAGATAAAAACTGATGATACAATAGGAGATGTTAAATTTTATTTATTAAATTGCAGTTATTTGAATTGAATTATTTTTATATATTATTTAAGAACAATTAAGTTTTTTGTTTAAAATATTTGAGTTAAATTTAATTAATTATTTAATTTATATTATTTATTATAAAAAAAAAAATCAAACTAAATTAAACGTTTTGATTGAGTTATTGTTTGTTTAAATTTTATATTGATTAAAATAATTTCCATCAAATTATAAATATTGAAAAAAGTGACTGCTACAAATAATAATTGTAGGAGATAACTATGTTGAAATGGTAAAGGGTAATCGTGACCAAGTTTAAAAAGAAAAACGAATATTTAGGAAATATAGGTGCTACTTTTTAACAAAGTACAAAATTTATTTTGGTTGTAGTTTTAGTATTCAAAATTATGGTTGCTCAATTACATGTGGGATATTTAGGATAAAACTTGAATTTCAAATTTCGTAAAATTGAAAATTTTAGATGGAAATTCCATTAATATTTAACGTAAATCCTTAGACTTTTTAGAGTTTTTATATATAAATAAGATTATCGGGTCCAATGCTATAAAAATCGCTAGATGGTTGTCGTGAGAGTATATTAATAAATTTATTTCATATAAATTTATAAGTCACATTCTATAATCTATGTAATATGATCAAATACAAACATTATCTAAAATATAATATATTTACTTTGTAATTATTTTTCAATTTTAATATAATATTATTTTTGTACTTTTATAACTAATTGTTATAATTAATTATAAAAAAAAATATGTTGGATATAAAAAAAAAAAGACTGACATCAACGTTGTGTTTAACCATCAGACGGTGCCTAGTTGGTCGGGCGCCTAGAAGAGTTGTCAATTATATTAGGTATGGAAATATCCCCTCTATATATAATTTAGAATGCACTGAGCCTACGTGACAAACTCTCATGCTTCGAAATCTTTTTTGGCAAAAAATTATGATTTGGAGTTAGACTTGGATATAAATTAATATTTATATTAATTGTATTTTAATATCGTTTCCTATTATAACCATTGAATTGAAAATATATTTTAAAAGTAAGATAAAATTGTATTTCTTATCGGTTTTATATATATAATATATGAAATTAATCATCTTTTGATAAGTTTGGATTTGACATCCATATTGTATATATAAAATAAATAAACTATATTTATCTTTATAATAATAAACAAATTATTTATTAAAACTAATTAAAAAAATAAAATTATTGAAAATTAATATATTTATGTTTAATGTAGTTATATATTATAAGATAGAAAATTTATTATAATATAACATATATAAGTCGCACAAGTAACATGTGTCATACTAAAATATATAATAATATATACTCCTTCCTATTTTTATTATTTGCCACTTTGGCTTAATTGATCATTAATAAAATAAATGTCGTTTTAGATATTTTGTTCATATTTTCCATTTTTGACCCTCCATGTAATACACATTGTCTCTTCATATCACATCTCTATCGTTTCCCATAACATCCATTAAATAGGGTTAATATTGTCAAGAAAAAAAATATCTTAATTAGTGTGTTGCATTTAAATTGATATTATGAAGTCCGTTTGTATTTTACTATTTATTTATATATATATAATACAAAACAGTAATATATATCCTTATAAATAAAATTTAAATTTATTTATCAAACTAAATTAAATTATATCATCATATAAAAAACTTTCTCCTCTCGTCGCCTCCCCCAAATCCCGTCGCCTCCCCTAAATCCTGTCGTCCGTCTAACAATTTTTCGTCGCCTTCCCCGGTAGGGCCCGGCAAGTACTCGGTGGTGGCTCAACTGGCCTTGCCTCGACCAACAGGTTCATAGCCGAATCCATCCTTATACGCGGCGAACTACCCGAATTGACTTTACTCTAATACCAGTAACCGGCTTTACTCCTGCTCTACCAGGTCCGAATGTGGCATCGCTCTCCGAATGCCCTAGGGCACTACCGTATTCTTTTGCCGCTGGTCAAGCAATACCTCCTATAGTCGTAGATCCCAGCTCCAGAGAAAGCATCGGAGCCGGAAACAATCGATCTGAGGAGTACCGCCGTCCAAAATCTGAAGCATACCCTCGGGCATGGTTCAGTCATGTTTAACCTTGAATGCTATTAATAAATTCTACAGCAATAGTCCCTCGGACTCGGAGACGGCCCTCTTCTATGAGATGCGATGCTCTGAGAAGAGCTTTTTCGTCGGGGAGATGCTAGCGCCGTTTTCCGGTTTCAGCCTCGGAGCTGGGAGTGAGTGGCGGCGGCTGTTTCTCCTCCGGTATCTCCGTTGCGGCGGCCCTCTGGCGCTCTCAGGGAGAGGGCTGCGACCCCAAATTCCTGATCTAGGGTTTGGGGTGGAGACTTTGTCCGACCATTTTGTTCTTCTTGGCCTTAATCTGGGTGTTGAAGTCGCGGTCGCCGGCTCTGGTTCGGGGCGATATTCGGCTCTGGTTCGCGGTGTTGGTCGGCTCCGGTTCTGGGCGTCAATTTCATGGTCGACGGGCCTGGTTCAGAGCGTTCGTCGGCGTTTGTTGGGCTGGGCTATTTGCTCGAGGCTCGGACCATTGTTGTTAACTGTTTTGGTCTGGCATTTTGGTCTCCGGGTGTCAGTGGAGTTGTTCGTCTGGACGAGGATTGGGCCCAATGGCTCCCGACACAGTTAGGCATTCTATTGCAGTTTCTGGGTCGGGCTCCTGGGCTGTGATTCTACCATTGTTGTGCTTGGTGTGGTATCCCGATTGGGGGAGGGGCTTTCGTTATTGTTTTCACTTTTGGTGTTGTTTTGTTCTGTGTTTGTTTTGTTTAGTTTCGTCTGTTGGGTAGGACTGTATTTTTGGTCTGGGCACTTTGCCTCTGTGCTTATGTTCTGTATTTTCAGTCTGGGCCGTTGGCCTCAGTTTGAGCGGGAGCAATTTATTATCCTGTGGGGATCAGCTCCTGTCTCTATTCTCCTGTGAGGAGCTTTTTGTTGTAGTTTTCTTTGTGTTTGTTGTGTAGTTGTCTCGAGTGTCTTATTCTGGTTTCTAGCGTTTGCTAGTGTCGGGCTTCTAGGCGGTCGTCAGACTTGTCCTCCCATTTTATTCAGCTTTGGGCTGCGCTCCAAGTTGTATCTTTGCACATTTGTGCGTGTTTTATATTATCTCTATCGTTTTGGCAAAAAAAAAAATTAAATTATATCAAATAAAACTATAAATTATATTATAAAGTAATAGAAATTGGTATGTATTCTTTTAAAAATGATATTTATTTCAAATCTAATTGGTATGTTGTCAATGTAATAAAAATAAATAATTATTTATATAAATTTTAAAATTACATAGAAAGTTAAAAAACTGTGAAGGACGACTGATACGACACTTGATGTATTAGACATCTAATTGAGTAAAAAAAATTAATCTATTTTGTTTAATATTAAATAAACATATTCTACACGTATGCATATACATATCACCATATTATTTCTATTTATTTAAGATATATATTTTTGTACTTATGTAATAGTAAATAATATCGATATTTTATATGATATAAGTAAAAAAATTCAACACGGGTTGACATTTTTATTTAATGTACATGTATTTAATTATTATGATTAAAAAAATATAATTTGATTATTTAATTAAAACCCAAAGTAATGTTTTATATAAAATTAAATTATTTTAGTTTTTAAAAGAAAATAAAAAATTTAATATTTTTTACGAAAGCTTTCTAATTCAACACCTGTGTAATACACGATTATTGTGCTAGTATTATCTAAAACTCAAATTAATAACATTGAATAACAAAGCCACATCACTGGCACCGTAAAATCGTGGACGAGCTGTAACAAAATAATTCGACTTATGTAAGTTAATAGTTAATTTTTTTTTTTATTTTTTATTTTTTTATTTTTTATTGTGTTTATACTATGCTTATGAGGCAGGCATGTGCAGATGACATCCTAATGCGCATGCATGCGCAGTCACTCTTAAAATAATTGTGATTAGAAAGATGCTTGAGATCATTAGATACATAAACAAAGGAGTTACGCTTTTTATCAATTAAATCAGTAGTCTATTTAACCAACATTTTTTTTTTTTCAATTCATAAATTTGTTAAGTCATGCTTGGTAACCTTTTTCTCCCCCTTCTTTTTAAGGTGGAAACTTGTATTAAATACTCTTTTCTCCTAATTTATTTCACAAACTTGTAATGTATTTAATTTTAAAAAGGACAACATAAACAAAGAGACTACATAAATCAACCCCATTGTCTTATACAAAGTGAGTACGAATTAAGGTGTTTATCAATTGATGTGACAACACTTAATGTAATGTTTTTTAAAAATCACGAAATGTTGACAATCAAACTCGAAACTTCTCATCAAGCTAAGTTCAATTTTTTTTAGCTCGGCGTGCCACAATATGTGGGGTTCGATATTATGGATATTTGAAAACACACATCCAACCTACTAATTTACCCCATACAGACTTATATATCTTTTTTTGTCTTGGACAAGTCAACCCCACACAATTATGATCAACCCATGCAATGACATCAATAGGCATGCACAAAACCAATATTTTTGTATTCCCTAACAATGAACATAAGAAAAATTACAAAATA
>BKCP01012625.1:1320864-1338002 GCA_008636005.1 Striga asiatica
GAAATTATGAATTTCTTCTTGATCAAACATGTTACTAGTAAATAATATAAAAATGTTGATAAAAAAGAAATCCCCTTAACTTACAAGCTACTTTAATTGAACAACTAAAAAGAAAAATATATTCAGTGTATCTATGTTGAGTGTTAATGCTATATAATCTATGACTATGAGCATGTAATAAGAAATTTTGAATTATTATTAAAAAAAAAATAAAAAGTTTGCGCATGTATAAGTTTTTAGTTTTCAAAATTTTTCAGAAGTTATCTCTAACGTATATCTATCAAGGAAAGGTATGTTAATATCTTTAAAACCTCAAATCACCCAATTTGTTTTTTTATCTCTTTTGGCTTAACACTCCAATTATAATCTAGTAATTTTTTTAAATAATATTGGCAATTTACTTGCTAACAACCCAAAACATATAAAATTGATCAGGCCTTGATAAAATTAAATAAAAACCAATACAAAAACAATAACAAAGTATATATAATAATATTAGATTTTTCCTTTTAAATCAAATCATTTACTTTGTTTGAAGAAAATATTAAAGAAAAAAAAAAGTGAAGCATAAAAAAGCATGACATTAATTAATAATTAATGTATGGTGACACACTCCAATTATGGCCACATTCATATGCACGCCTACCACCAAACTCACACGCATACACCAAAATAGCACAGCACATACTTAGGCATGCATTTGTGAGTGTTTTTTTTGGGTAGTATGGAAATGGACAAATGGTCAACTGGTTGGGACTTTTGAGAGTAATTTGAACATGTTTTTCCCCCAAAATCTTCCTAGGAAAGTATGACAAAATCCCCAACCCCTAACATTTCAACTTTTTTTTGTAATTGTAAAATTTAATTTGGACTCCGGGCTCCAAAGGTAGGTGTTTTGACACTTAGACTCTGTTTGATAAAGTTAACTGAGAAGGTAGCCGATAGCTTATAAGTGATTTTTGAACTGATAGGTTAAGCTATAACTGAAAATTAGTTTTACGATAAAAGTGTTAGGTAAAATTAGATAATAAGCTGGCTAAAAATAAAAATTTCAACCAGCTTATTTGAAAAGCTACCCAAATAAACTTATGAGATAAGCTCGAGCCTTTTAAAAAACCTTGTCCTAAGTTTATTTGAATACAGTACGCTTATAAGTTAACCAAATAAGCTATAAGCTAGCTTATTTGGCATAAGTCTAAGACTATGTTTGGTAAGACTAGCTGATAGCTGATAAGCTAGCTTATAATTGATCAGTAATTTTCGAGCTTATAACTTATAACTGAAAAGCTAGCTTATATGATAAAAGTGTTTAGCAAAATTAGCTGATAAGCTAGATGAAATAAAATTTTCAACGAGCTTATTTGAAAAGCTACCTAAAGAAGCTTATGAAATAAGTTCGAGCTTTTTAAATAAGTTCGTCCTACTAAACAAAGGTTATTTAAATATAAAAAGCTTATTAGCTAACCAAATAAGTTATAAATTAGTTTATTTGTCTACCAAACATAGCCTAATTCTATACTTCTATATATAGTAAGCTGAAAATTGAAATTTTGGTCCCACTCGTTTGGGACATTTCTATTATCGGTACCAAAAATTGCATTTATTTGTAGAAATTGTCCTATAGTCGTCAAAACTAACAGGGCTCACGTGCAAGACATTAGCAACTGTTTGGAACTAATCGTAAGGGATCAATTTTGCAGTTTCTACTTTTTTAATTTATAAGTTGAATCAATCACTTATCTACTCAAAGTCGAACACACACGCATAGTAATTCATTATGTATATGATGCGGGAAATAAATATTAAAAAAATATCCAAAAAATTAACATTTTGGTCACACATTTTCCATATCAGCAGCCATGTTCCAAATAAATAAAATAAAAACATTCTATTTTAAAAAAATGCAAATATATTTTTTTAGAAACATACACGTATCAATAAATCTGTTTAAAAATGCAAATATGTTTAAAAATAAAGATGTGCTTAAAAGAATAAGTTAGAATATTTATTTTAAATTATTTTTATTATGAACATTTTTTAAAAAGTTTTTAATAAATGTTAAAAAAAATATATTACCATTATTTCCTAATGATACGTTTAGTTTGTTTGTAATAAATTAATAAAGTTAAATATAACTGATATACAATTCTTTCCCAAGTTTTTATTTTTTTTCACTTAAAAGAGTAAGTGAAAAAATTTATTTAAACTATTTTTTCTAGGCTCATTTTTTGAAAAGTATTTAGTAAATGGTAAAAGAGTATATTACCATTATTTCATAACAATACGGTTATTTTATTTTCTAATAATTTATAAAAAAATAAAAATAATTAATATACAATTCTTTCAAAAGTTTTATATTTTTTTGTTGCTGATTACAGTTTTACTTTATTAATTTTTTTACATATAATGATTATTTAATCGGTAATTTAAATTTGTTTCAAATTACAATTTTTATTGATCTTTTACATATAATAATTATTTAATCATGTAACTTAACATAAACTGTACAAGATAATTTTTTTAATTTGTTCATGTTAAATGAGATGCAAATTTTTGCTTTATTATGCTTAAAATTGAGATTTTTTTATGAAGATTTTATTTGTATAAATTAATTAAGTTTTTCATTTATGGATTATCAAAATCATATTAATAAATAAAAAAAATTATTCAATATTATTTGTAAGAAAGTAGACAATAATTAAAAAATAGGCTAGATTGAATTTTTGTAATTCGTATTATTTCATAAAATTTGGAAGGATATATAAAAATTATCGCTTTACACTAATATTTAAAAGTGCAGACGGACTAGTAATATTGTAAATTGTCAACATACTCACATTTTTTCTTATTTTGACAAATCGAATTATGTATATACAAATAAGGTTTAGAAAAATAAAAAAAATTAGCACCATAAAACATTTATAAAATTACAAATAAGTTTAGAGAAATACGTGAAATCAATAACTGCTTAATAATAACTATCCAATTTTTTTGAATTGACAAGAGCGCACTCAAGCTGGAGTTAAAAACAACCACCAAGAAACTACACAATTACTTAGGCTATGCTTGGTAAAATTAGTTGATAAGTTAGTTTATAGCTTATCAATAATTTTCGAGCTTATAACTAAGAGGGGTTAATTTAATAAATAAGAGGAGTTAATAGATTTTATAAATTTCAATCCAACTTAGAAGACGCTAAAAATAAATATAAAATTTAATAAATAAGAGGGGTTAATTTCTTGGTTCAATTACAATCAATATAAGTCTACCATGATTTAATTTCAATACCTTATTTAAAATGTGAATGAATTACTCACCCTAGTTAACATGTTCTGTTAACAAATTTTCCTTACCGAATATTCAATCGGAATATATTTTCCCTTATCGAATATTCCATCGAAATAAGATTTTCAAGTAAATTTAACTAGTAAAAATTCCATCTATCATTATATAAAAAGAATAATCTTTTTACAATTTTAGAAATGTTTTCTCGCTAAATACATTAAATGTATCCTATATATAGTAATTATTGGACAATATTGATAAGACAATTGTGTTAAAATATGTTTTCCTTTTTCCTATTTTTTGTATTGAAAATCGCCTTATAAAATCTTATCACTTATCTGTTGCAAAAATCTCATCTTAAAATAAAATAAAAACCAATTCATAATTACTACTAGAAATTCATTCTCTACTTTAAAATGATAATTTTCATCGATCTAATTACTAATATTTTTACAAATATTATAAGCTAACAATACATCCTCAATAACAACGTAAAAAGTATAATAATAGTGGTGTGTAATCAATTTCTTAATGGAAGTAACGCCAAAAGATAATTTTCATCGATCTAATTACTAATATTTCTACAAATATTATAAGCTAACAATATATCCTCAATAACAACGTAAAAAGTGTAATCAATTTTTTAGATGAAGTAACTCCAAATATTATAAGCTAACAATACATCCTCAATAACAACGTAAAAAGTATAATAATAATGGTGTGTAATCAATTTTTTAGATGATGTAACGCCGTAAATTCGGTATCATCTGACATAATGTCTTTTTGAAATTATGCTTATAATATTTTAGATATTTTAAACAAATTGTTTAGACATTTTTTTTACATATTCGTCTATATATACATATATATATATATAAATATACACATATACATAATTGATGTTAAATTTAAATATTTGTAGACATGTTTTCTTTACAAAATAGTCTAGAAAAATCTTTTTTACACAATGTTAAATTCAAATGTTTTTAGATATATTTTCCTTCTAAAATTGTTTATAAAAGTTGTAGGTGACTTCACATCTTTCAAAAATAATATAGAAAATTTTGAATACTTTTACATATACTAATATAATATTTTAGGTGTTTTTAATATTAAACATACAAATTTTATATTCTCTTATACAAAATAACTAGTATGTAACTCGTGCGATGCACGTGCTGTATTTATTTTGGGAATATTAAAAATTGAAATGTATTAATAAATAAAAGAGTGATAATTTGTAGGGAAATTGACAAATAATAAAATTTTTCTCATGAAAAAAAATATATTATTAAAAACTTTCTTGTACACAACATTATTTGTTTAATAACTGAGCAACTCGTCGTCCCCACAAACTAATTTTCTCAACCCTTTTCTATTACTTTCACGTGAAACAAACAACATAATTGTCCGTGACTAAAAATTGATTTATTTAAGAACATGCTAACGTACAGTAAAGGCTGATCTTGACTCTTCTTTATCAATTATTTACACGCGTAACAACAACATATAATTGGTCGTGATCGAAACCGATTATTTAAGAACATGCCAATGCACAGCTCTTATCTATTACTTACACATAAAACAACAACATATAATTGGTCGTGGCTAAGAACCGATTTCTTTAATAATATGCCATCGCACATAAAGACTGATCCTAACTCTTAAATGGAACTTTAAGATTAGAAGTAACTGGTGTTCCTGCAACTTAAATGGAATCTTAAGATGGATCTATTTCTAATACGATAATTTACTTAGGCAGACAGAGAAATGAGTTGTTAGTTTATCATTTTAATATCGATTACTTGATTAGTTAAATAATATTCACTAATATTTCTATATTTTTTTATACAAAAAGATTGACGTTGACGGTTAAATGAAACCCCAAAATCAGAAGGAATTGGTGTTGCTGGAACTTAAATAGAAGTCTAAGATGGATCTATTTATAATATGATAATTTATATGTCAGTTCGACAAATGAGTTGTTAGTTTATCATTTTAATATCGATTATACTTGATTAGCTAAATAATATTCACTAATATTTTTATAGTTTTTTATCTTGTTTAAAAGAACATTAAACATGTATGTATAAAATATTAAACACACTAAATTGTATAAAGAATTAGCATCTAATGTGCGATAATTTTTCTATACAGAATTACTATAAATAGTGTGTATTAAATGATAATGGCAGGAAAAGATTGCTAAAAATGATGTAAGTCAATTCTTATTTTATATATATATATATTTTAAAAATTATAATGTGACATAAAAAACGTTTGCTTGGGTATTTATAACACAAAATCGTGTGAATAAAAAATGTTTGCTCAATATTATTAAAGTAAAAAGTAAAAATACTCAATAATATGGTAAATATTCCAGAATGCGTTTGTTTAGACGTGATGGTTTCAAAACATAAGTTTCTCACCATAAAAGACGCAAAAAATTTGAGATAACAGAAGCAAAAAAATCTCTACATGATTTGGACAATAGTAAACCGAATGATATAGCAGTGATAAAAAATTTTACCATTCTCATCAGTTATTTTATTTAGAATGTGTAGAGATCTTGTAGAACCGTTCTCTAATATTGTATTTATCTTGTGGAATTATACGTTTGTAATTTTCTTATAGAATTTTTCTCTAATTTTGCGTTAAATCTGCTTACGATTAAAACGTGTTGAATATTTTACAATATTAAACAACACACAATTATGGTATCTACATATTTGGGTTAATATTGATCTAAATTAAATGAATAATTTAAACTAAACAAATTTATATAATGGTGTATCATATCGACAGTGTTTGGAACCACGATTTTCGTGTATTTATCTTTTTAAATCATCATCAAATTTTTCGGCAAATTTGATTCTACCCAGTGTTTTAAAACGCGCATCGCGTCACGTTTTGGTCCTTATATGGCGTAGCGTAAATAGCGTAGCGCATTGCGTAAGCTATTCGAGCAGTTCACTTTTAATGCCAAAAATAATAATATATATAACCATACAAGTAAATAAATAATTGAAATAGTCTTAAACCATAAATTGGGCATTAAATCTACAAAACAACATTAAATATTAGTTCATACAAACAACCCAAAGTTATAAGCTTCAAAATAAAGACTCACAATTTAAAAATAATCGGTCTTATCCACTGTAATCGTCAATACTATCAATAGCATATTTCCAACCGATATCTCTATTTGTCGTCATTTAAACTGAAAATGAAAAAAAAAAATATAATTACCACAGAGTTTATTCATTTGTTCACAAATCACAGCATTGAATCAAACACATAAGGTTCTCCCCAATTCAAATGGTAATTTAGGTTACAATATAACCCATTTTCCTTCTGTTTAGATAACACTATTTTTCATTTGTTTAGATAACAATTAAACCCATCCCACAGTATTAATCACAAGGCACTTATGTTTTAAAATTGCAAACTACCTCCAGGCTCCAGTCAAGACAACAATATCATTCTAGTTCACAATTCATCAGAATAAGCTATTTGAATAAACACTGCTATCAAGTTAGTTCACAATTAAGCAATCAACTTACAGAAAGCCAATCTTTAAAATAGCAACAATCAGTCAATCATTCATATCTAACTCTATTAATTTAATAAATAATCATGCCAATTAAACAAAAAATCTAAATCATCAAGTGAATGAAGAAGAGGCCCAATTTCAATTGATTCAAAATCTTCAAAAACAAAAATGTTACCTTCGGAGTCGAGAGCCGAGGAGCTTCCGAGCTGGGGATGTAAGGTACTGAGAGCCGAGGAGCAAGGACTTTGGAGGTGGCAGAGTCGAAGAACAGGGAATTGGAGTGGCGACGATGGAAACCAAACAATTAAGGAATTAGAAAATAAGAATTCTTCAAATCAATCAGAAACCAAACAATTAATAATAATTATTACAACTTAATAAAAAAGGATGAAAATGAGATTAAAACCATACTGAGCTACAAAGAGAACCCTCTCGGACGGCTCTAACAGCGCAAGAAAACCCAAAAAATGATCCTCAAAAACTCACAAAGACAAAACATAATCCACCGCAAAACAAAATCATCTCCCATAAACAAAGACAATAAACAAACAAAAATATATTTGCCTTCATTTTATTTAAAAATAGGGTGTATGCCTTCACTATGGGAAGAAAAATAAATGTAGTGAGGCTTGGACTATGAAAATAGAACGAAAACATAAAACCACACCAGCAAAGCAAATTTATTACTGAAAGAAAAAGCCATTACCCATACCTGACCCAATAATATTCATAATTTCGCATCTACAAAACAAACCATAAAAAAAAAACGAAAAAGAAAGTCGAGATTTTAAGATCTTATAAAAAAAATACCTTAGGGGCTTGAGGAAGAACATCCCATTCCAATAATATTCATAATTTCGCATCAGATCTACAAAACAAACTATAAAAAAGAAAAAAGAAAAAAGAAAAAAGAAGAAGATCAAGATTTTAAGATCTTATGACAAAAGTACCTCAGGGCTTGAGGAAGAACATCCCATCCCAACCCCGGTCTTTTCCTCGGCCGCCGATCTATCGTCAGCTCGGTCACGCGTTCCATCTCCATCTCAAGATCTGGCGAAAAAATCCTGGTCATGCGTATAAATTAATACCCTTTCGCTTCGTCCTTGCTTTTTCCTAAGCTGTTGGAGGAGCGAAAGAAAGCGAGTCTTTGGATTTGAGCGCCCCCTTGCGTTGTGGACCACATCTTTGGAGATGAAAGTCTGGAACATTCATACAATTTCGGCGTTGAGAATTTGATCTGCACATTTATCTTCAAGTAAAACATGGAAAAGATCTTGTTAAGATATTATTGTTGTTAACGATAAAGAAGGATTGTTTTTGATAAGATATTAAATTGATTTTGATAAGGTTGTAATTTAAAAGATTGCTAAATATAAAAAATAATAATTTCATTCAGCCAAAGTATAAGGAATGAGAATTTGAAATTACACAGTTTTGAAAAGATTGCCATATTCAGTAAGTCAATTTGATTGACTGTGATTTTTTTTAAACTTTCCTCATTTGATTTATTGACCTCTCTTTTTCAATATATATAGATGTAAATTTCATATTCTCTTATACAAAATAGCTTTACATTGTTTGACCCCGAATCTTTAATTTATAATTATTAAGTATTGTTTATCTTCCTCTTTAATTTATAATTTTTTTTTCTTTTCTCTTTTTAAATAGGACCAATAGTGGTTTCCACTTCCGCCATTGAGTGACTCAAACTCGAGGTCTATTTATAATATTGTTAATTTAATATTGTTCCCGTGCATCGCACGGGTACACACTAGTTATGCTTTAACATTTTCCTTTTGTACATTCATTTTCCTTTTCATTATGATTTTAATCTTCCTTGGTGGAGTAATAAATCTCCTAATTTCTCCCATTAGTTTACTACAAAAGTATTACATCAGAAAAACAATTTATCTTTATTTCATCAACAGATATATATGCAGGAAAAGATTTTTACGCGATTCTATGTTGAAGCTCCACTATCACAACAGGTGGAGGTTTGTGAAACAGAAGTTCAATCTACTCAAGCATTTCGTGAGTCCAAGTATCAATTAGCAAATCACATAAATTGACTAATTTAACATGGTCGAATGAAATTATCACATAAAAGGCAAATCAGGATCTCCTTACATCTTGAAGGGGTTAATTAACCTTAATTATTTTCTCACCCTGACACTTCATAATTCCTAATCCATTGTAGGGTCCCTCAAAATCCTCAACAGAGGTTAATTCATAGTCTTGCTTTGGGTAAATGTCCAAAGGATTGATCTTTCAATGCAATTTCTTTTTGGATTCCATACCAGGGCAAGGATCATATTTTGTAACTATAGTACTATACGATAAAAGTAGATCTATTTTAGGAAAGGATTTTAAGTACTAATTAGAACATAGATTTCAGATTCATAAAAGTGGTCCAACAAAGAGAAGGAAGAAAAAGAAAGAGCAAACTTCATTCATTGAACGCAAGTGGAAGAAGAAAAAGTCAGCTTCGTAGCCGGTGCAGCTAAACAAACTCTACTGTTCAAAGAAAAGCGCGCTCGATCATTAACTCGTAACGGTACATGCTCTTCTCTTTGCTTCTAAAGTTGGGTTCCAAACTTTTGTTCTATTTCTTCTGACCTCGTGTATATTTGACTTTCATTTTAGGCGAAATGGCTCAAGCAAGGAAATGCGCTTTCGATTGACCCGTACAATCTGAAAGTGGGGATCTTGGACTTTGTCCCGTAGTTGTTTTCGAAACCCCTGGGCCCTTGGTCCGCTTCAATGGAATTGCTGCTTAGAAATGGGGATCTAGTCTATCTCCAGCACATGCGCCCTCTCTCTTTGAAGAAAAAGAAAGGGGGATGACCAACGCAACCAGAGACGTCCCGGGCCCAGGGCGACAGCCCAGGGCCCAATTAAAATAAGGGCACCAAAATCAGACCCACTATGGTACTTAGTTTTTGTTTCTTTTCAGTATGTGAACAGCGTGGAGAGAGACTAATAATTCTCATTATTGTGGAGAGAGAAAACCACTAATCCTCATTAATGCCCAATTATTGACTCTTTCTTAAATATGATGCCCTACAAAAACGCCATCTTTATCATTTTCCCATCTATATATATATAATAAGAATTACCATTTACCAAAAATAGTAGCAAAAAAAAGGTCAGAATTTAATGCAGCCTATAAATAGTAAGTTTTATTTTGTTTTTTTCTTTAAAAATCATACAACATTAAATGCTACCTTAAATTTCGAGCTTTAGTTCATTTTGTTATTTTAAAATCTGACTAAGATTTATTAAGTGTGTATGTTTTTATTTTAGTTTTTATCTTAGAAACAACGAAAAACATTAAAATCTCAGTCTCTATATTTATAAAATCTCAATTCAAAATATAACAAAAGTTTTAGAATCTCGATCTTTATATTTGTGCCTTTAAAAAAATATTGAACGCTAAAAATATTCTTTAAATTTCATAATTAATCAATTAATCTTAATTTTTTAAAAATTACTATGTTTATTTTTTATTAATATGCATAAAGTAGAAATAATTAATTCATCTTTAGATATATAATTTACAATCTTAATATACTATCATTTGGTGTATACATTGATTATATAAATCATAAAATATTTTTATTTCATAAAATTAAATATATTTAAAGAAAATAAGAAAATTTCTTCGGATCAATCGGGTGATTGAATTAGGGTACTGCCCAGGTTGATTGAAGTACTTTTAGATGATATTTAAAATAGTCAAAAAACTTGACACAACTTGGTTGGTTCCAAGTGACTAAGTTATGTATCAGTTCGACCACACCAAATCGATTATTGAACCTAAATATAAATTTTATATTAGAAATGTTTTATTACGCGAATGTGATGGAGTCCAAAATCCAAATAATCGTATTAATAATACTTTTATGACAACATGTTTAATAATTTATAAATATTTATATATCATTTTATTAATATTTATGTGAATTAAATAATATTTTATTATAATATTTTATTAATGTACAGTAAATATAAGGTTTTCAGAACTGGACCATCATCAAAATGATCAAGCTATTTTATTAAATCATTTGTAGTTTGTTCAGATTTTAATTTATAAGCATTTTAATATATATATATATATATATATATATATATATTTATATAGTACTTCTTGTAATAAATTTAAATAAAATGTGTTGCTTAGATATCTAAACAATTTATAAATTCAAATGTTTAAACTAATTGATAAATTTTATAAATCTCTATTTTATTTAAATATGTAATTTCATTTAAAATGATTTTAAATATAACAAAATTTATTTTGAAAATCGGATCGATCCTAACAGTCCAACCGACTGGTGTTGACGGATTCGAGAGCAAGTATTTTATTCAAGCGAACTAAACTGGTTATAAACCGGTTCTCGGTCCATCCGGTCGGACATGTCCAATCCGGTTTATTTATATATTTAATTTATGATACAATCGTAATATTGTTTTCCCGTGCATCGTACGGGCCACACAGTAGTTCACATTAGTACTCCTTATATCTCACATTAACACATTACTATTTAAATACACTTATTTTTTTTACTTTCTCTTAGATAGTTAGATAACTTCTTACCTCTTATTTTTCACTTCAATACATATATTACACTATCTTCCTATAAGAACTATTTATTTGATTTATTAATTTCTCATTATTTTTATCTTATGATCACATTTAGGTCACTACTTAGAATTAAGGTTTCATACAAAATTTGATTAATAAATATTAAGCTATATTTAATATTATTTAGATGTCATTTTGAAAGGTGAAAGATATTATTAATCTTGATTAAAAAAAAATCTAAGATCTTGTTTTATTTTGTGGTGTCAGTTTTGTAATGAATTGTGAGATTTGATATTTTTTTTAAAAAAAAAATTCTATAATTTTTAGAAAATAATTGTTGGATTGCCAATATTATATAAATTTATTATATATAAAAAAAATATTTAGGGCATTGTGCTCGTAGTTGGCCCAAGGTCCTATAATGTTGCGGACCGGCTCTGAACGCAACCCAACCTGCAGAAGCCGACCACTCTTTCTCACTCTTAGGAAGAAGACTACCCGGGG
Source organism: Striga asiatica (assembly GCA_008636005.1). NCBI lineage: Eukaryota > Viridiplantae > Streptophyta > Magnoliopsida > Lamiales > Orobanchaceae > Striga > Striga asiatica. The sequence goes on from BKCP01012625.1 coordinate 1,332,792, forward strand.
ATGATCCAGATTCAAGGCCCATTCCCCCCTCAAAAAGTTCTACACTGGCCCAATCGTTGGGATTGAGGTTTGCCCGACCTCGGTGTTACAGTTAATTTCATTTCATTGAAACGCACAACTGCAAATAATGACATGAACTTCTAAATAATGAGATAATTTTAGAGTTAAAGAATATGTTGAATTTTCGATTTGGCAGGTAGAAAACGAAAAAATAAGAAAAAATTATGTATTCCTTTTTAAATTACCCTACAATCTTAAACATACAGCCCTACCTTAGTGAAGAGGAACCACAGAATTTATTTGCGGACAATCGTGAAATTTTCGCTGCACAGATAGTTGGACTCGTTGGAGATATTGCTTTTTAATGCATATAAAAGAACTGATTTCAAAAATCGGCCTTTTATAATATACATATTTTACAATATATATATTCTCTATCTCTACTATTCTAAAAGGACCAATGAATCTGTAAAATTATGTTTTGCCTAAATTAACCTTACTTTGCCAAATTAATTTTTTAATTTATTATAATATTAATAATACAGTCCTAATATTGATAATACAGTCTTAAACCTAATTATCTGTCCCAAAATCCTACACAAAGCTACATTACCGGTATAGCGACATTACCGAATTATATCTGCCCCCAAATTCCTTCACAAAGCGACATTCCTTCACAAACCTCCGTCGATCAACCAACAACATTCCTTGAGAAAGCTCCGTCGATCAACCACGAAATCTTACCGATATTATCTGCCCCTAAATACCTTCACAAAGAGATATTCCTTCACAAAGCTCCGTCGATCAACCAACGACATTCCTTGAGAAAGCATTAAAATATATATATTTTACAATATATATATTTTATAATATATGTATAAGTTGTGGGCTTAATTACAAAATTAATTTTATAAACTAAGGTTAATTTAGGTATATCATATTTTTACAAATTCATTGGCTCTTTTATAATAGTAGAGATAGAGATAGAGATAGAGAAGAGATAGAGAAGAGAAGAGATAGAGATAGAGATTTGCCCTGCTCGAAGAGTACATATACATACATGTGTCAGCATTTAAATAAAATTAAAAGTAGATTGAATTCATATGAAACCATCATAAATTAGGAGTCCCCTGATCAAATACTCAAATTAATATGTAATTAAGCGTAAATTTGAGCACTTGAGTATCCCGCACAATTGGGCTCAATTTAATCCATATCTAAGTATACAATTTGAGTAATTGCACGTGTAGAGTAAGTCATGCACTTATTATGGTAACAAAAGTAAGTGAAAAAAATAAGCAGTGCTCAAAAGATTGCAGCCAAAAATCATAATATAAGCTTGAACTCTAATCTTAAAAAGTGGCAGTCGAGAGTCATTCTTCAAAATGTTTACTAACCTGAAGGCACAATTGTTATATAGAGAATCTACAAATATTGGATCCATCACATTACTCAAAAATCTCTTTTGTGAGCTAACTTGTTTTTTCAACTTTTAATATACTTGCTACCTGGAGTTTTACTCGAGTAAAATGACTGATATCCCGGTGTATTATCAACAGAATCGTCTCGCACAACTTCATAATTAATCGAGCAGGCTACACAAAAACAAGAGCAATATCAAAAAAGAAAAAAAAATGTGATCAAGAAACAATTCGGAGATGATTAAGTGAAAGGGAACCCAAACTAAACCAATCCATATCTACTTCATCTTGCTAAAATTATAAACCTTTGGCTTTATACTAAGCCATTTTTTATCACAATGGAAGGCCAAAATGGCTGAGACCAAAAAAGGAAAGGAAAAATCAAGTTAAGGACAAAAACAATAATATAACAACTGCAGCATTAGCCAGGCAATTCATCAAACACTTAGCTAATCTCCACAATCAAACATCATTAGGTACCTCAGAACACTTTCCTCTACTTGCTTTCATGCTCCTAATAACACATAATTATTTTCAAAGCTTCATACTATTAAATCCTGAACCAAGACGAAGCATTTCAAGATGATGTAATTCGTAAAATAGGTATTCATATTTTATTGTATTTGGTTTTCCCTTTTTCTTTTGGTCAACTAATAATGCTGACATTAGATAATAACGTATCAATCAAATGTATACTTTTAGAAACCCGCATTGCAGTGTTCTGCTCCTTGTCGCTAATTACCAAACTATAATTTCATAAATTATGTTGTTTATTATTTGTGTAGGTACTAAAAGTAAGGAAAAACGATCTTTTCACGTGATAGAATTTGAATCTTACTGAAGCATGCCATGTTGGGACCTCCGTTCTTCATCTTCTTGGAACCCACTCATTGCATTGCCTGTCTTACAACAAACCAGATAAAGTAAAAAGAAAATTGTTCGATAAGCATTCGCGCCAAGAAGTTCCAGAACAATCCATGTGAAACTTTAAATCGCAGACTGTACCAATGGTCTGAAACTATCCACATGCCCTTGATCACATCAGACTCCATGACTGTTAAAGAGCATAAATTCATGAAGCAAGCTACAAGTTAAAAAAACCATAATATCTGTTTTATTTTTTTTTTTTCTAATCAAGACTAAAATTTTCATAAATCTTATTGCAAGAGGCCACAAATCAAACCTTGTGCCGAATTTTTTATCTCGCAATGTGTCTGAAATTTCTCTTTGGCCCACGCAATCGCCTCATCTACACCGTTGGATTCATATGTACTACCGCCTCTGTTGTCGGAATTGATCTCGATAACATAGGAGTTCAAGTCATCATCTTCATACTCCTCAAACCCAAAAATACATCCTTCACGTTTAGCTCCTCATCTGAAGATTGGCCTAACGAGAAACTGCCGACAATAGTGAGTTGAGCTCTAAATCATCTGGAAAGCTATCATTTGATACGGGATGAAGGCTGATCATCTTTGCAGGCGTGTTTCGTCAGCTTAAACCGAAACTGTAGTCTTTTAAGCCGTCGGTGTCTTAAACTGGCCGAGCGGCTGCAAATGGCGGCATCACAGGCTGCTGTTTTTCGGGTTCATATTCATTCACCTTTATTCTTGAAGTCCACTTGGACATCACACATTTACTGGCCTGTTAAAAACAATGCACCAGTAAATTAGATATCATCACTACAAAACCATGCAGATGACTACCAGAGACAGAGAAATGAGAGACAAAATCAAATACATGAGTAACTTGTACTTATTATTTATTTGGAAATTTGGGTTTTTTATGAAACTTGAGATATTTCCCCCTTAGAACCCAATTAACTTCTGAATGCATATACCTGTTCCTTCATCTTGTCCTGGAAGGTTGACGGCAGCATGTTCGGAAAGAGCTTCAGAAATGCAGACCACAGAAATTCCATGAATGGAATTGTACAGTTACAAATTCATGGATTTTGTGTGAATCTCACTAAGTGAAAACAGCCTGGACTACATTTCACCGAAAATCAAAGAAATTGCATATATATAAACACATAAAAGCAATGGAATCTACACACACACACACACACACACACACACACACAAAGAGATGAAAGAAGAAACAAGTTCAATGGCCTTCCAAAATATGCAGCTTAACTTCACTGCCAATAAATAAGAATCCTATTCTCTGCTTTCAATGTTATTCGCCATCTTTATCAATTATCTAAGAGAATTAATATCGAGTCACTGAATAATAGTCTCCATTAGTGAAGTCCTTCTAAAAAATAATCGGACAATTACAAAAACCTCAGTTTTTTTCTGTCATTCCTCAATGAAACAGCCCTGAGATTCAAACCAAACAGCACATTTTCACTTTACTTTTGCCAAAAATACTCTGCAGACACAGCCCCAAAACCTCTGTATTCATTTTCTTCAATTTCTTGGCTTTTACATTTTCCAACACATACGCAAAGAACATATCTTTTCATTCCAGTTACCAATCATAAGAGGGTTGCAGATAATGTTATAAAGGTAAAAAGATCAGATGGTACAGTTTGCTAACCTTGCACCTACTCTTTTTGCAAGTCCCACCATGTTTACCGTCCCAATTACATTAGTCTTTATTGTCTGTTAAGTATCATCAGAAAGGAGAAAAGAATAAACCAACATGCAGAGTGCCGTATTATACCAAATCATTACAAAATATATTAGAATAATAATAGCAATCACACATAATTCAACAATATATTTGAACTAAAAATAATATATATCATATTATCACTGACCTTCGCAGGGTTGTATTTTGTAGAAAATTGGGGAAGCAATGCTAGCGAGAAGGTAGATCTAATCGACTTCAACTAACAATGTCTCTGTCACATCTGAAAAATGGACAAATAAAAGGTTTTAAAATGCTTTGCCCTAAAAAATACCGAATCTTCACGTGAAGTACTAATTAAATTGATAATCAGATCAAACTCAAGAAAGTTGGGGACAAGACCATGAATGTAAATGAGCCACCAATGATCACTGGAAGCCGGGACCCGAACCAAGTCTGTAACAATGTGTTGAGCCCAGAAACAAATAGCAGAGTTTGTATCACTTGAGCCTTCTCCACATGGTGAAAGGTTAATATATATTAGCATCAATTGAATAATTAGTTAATTACAAACACAGCTATACATACAGAACAGATTATCTTGATTGAGTGATGAGAAGACAACACCAACATTGCTACCACCCATGTAAGGTACAACTATGGTGGGAATTATCACAGTGGTCCTAAGCATTACTAAATCTATATATATAATTGCTAGCTAATAACATTTAATAAAACATTTAATAAAAATATTTTCACTTTCCCTTCAAAAGGAGTTATATTTTTTTAATTAATTACTCATTAATCTCACATTTAAGAAGATTTCTTATAGTTAAATTTAATTAGTTAATGACTAAATTAAAAAGATTTATTTTAATTAATCTCACATTTATGTTAAGTACAGTATTATCGTAATATCTTATCAGTTTTTAAAAAAAAATAGTAACTTTTTTCAATAAATTTTATAAAAATTAGTTAAATGTGCTTATATTCATAAAAATCAGAAAAAAAAAAAATCTTAGATATATAAAAAGAACATCGTTGAAATAACTTGAATCCACGAAAAAAAAAAATTAAACATACGTAAAAAAAATTCTGACTGTGATTAAATATAACAAAAAGCCTTAATCGGCCTCTTAAAATCACGATGCGGGTGGTTCCAGTCCATTGGAAGCTAACCCTAATGGAAAGCTCATGATACGAGTTTTTTTTTTTT
>BKCP01012625.1:1338838-1363565 GCA_008636005.1 Striga asiatica
AAATTTAATACCGAAATTCTATTATATCACATAAGGAAAAAATAAATAATAAACGTTTATTAATATATTAAAATATGTAATTTTGAATTTCATATAAAGTAAAAGGTATGCTTATTCAAATTTATTTTTAAAATAAAAGTTATGATAAACATTTATTGATTCTCTTTCAAATATATTAATAGAATAAAAATATAAATCTAAACAAATTTTGAAACAACCAAAAAAATCGGACTGATTGGCATAAAAAAAGGAAGTGAAATCGGATTTGAATGCTAAAATCGGAACACCTTACCAAATTGAATGCTAAAAGATTCGATTTGATTGGTTACCTAATTGCATGGGCTGAAAAAATTCAAAAAAAAAAAATTTACGAATTGAAGAAACGGGAAAACACTATATTGAAGCGGGAAAACGAAATGATTATTTTCGAATTGTTCAAATAATTTTTCTTGTCTGTATTATATAGTAATAGATTTGAACCAAAGAGGGAATATATATATATATATATATATATAAAGTGCAATTAGGAAGTAATACTTATAAGCAACAGCTGCACAACAGTTTGCATATACAACAAATGACATATTTTTAGAGTATTATTTTCTTATAGTACCATGTATGAGTACGACCATATGTAAATTTGTTGAAACAGCATAACCATCTAACAATTAGGCAGCCGATCAGCGGCATTACTGATTAATACAATGAACAACAAATTTTAAAATTCAGGCATTGTTTTTAATTTATTAAATTTCAAAAAAATAAAATTCAATTATGAATTCATGCAATTTAGACTGTTAACAAAGATTGACCTCAATTCCCAGTTAGAACAAAAAAAATCATCTATCAGCTGCATGCGGTGAAACTTAAAAATCCTTTTGCTTGCATGAAATGAATAATGGCGGCCTTTGAATGCGTAGGCTCAAAATGCGTGAGGAAGAGAGAACTAATTGTGCTTACGACATGAAGGATTGTTGTTGATGCAGTAATTGATGCGGGGACCTGGTCCTTGATAGTGTGTGGCGCCGAGCCGCTTGTTGGTTTAAGCTCAGTCAGTGGGACCGCTCGGTTGATTCTAAATATAGGAATTTTCTTTTTAAGTGGTGTAAAACCACCAAATTAAGAAGAAGCCCATAAAAATTCAAAAGTATGAATGTGGACTTGAAACTTTTATGTTGACTCTTCCTTTTTTTGACTCTTTCTACTGGAATAGGACTCGGTTTCCTTTTCACTCACTTTTCATGTGAATGTGGACTTCATTAATATTTGGAAACTTGTTTGGGCCTACATTTTGTGCTTTTCTATTTCTTTTTTCATTTGTTTTTTCCTTTACGTGCTCCATTTAACAAAGTAATAAAAGCATTCATATTGAATAAAAGTAACTCGTGAATGTAGAGATCATGTTTATAAGTCGAGGACATTTTTCTTTGTTTGCTCGGATGGTATAGTAACATAAAGTAAAGTTTGACATAATACATACATGGCAAAATCTAGTTGTTTTACCGTCACATCAACTTTAAAATCAACAATGCTTACTCATATACATCATTTATGTCATTGATTAGGACAAAGGTTTATACTAAAGTAGTTTTATTTTTTAAAAATATGACGAAATGTATAGAAAGTGATTGATGTTTCTTACGATTTGTTTTATTATCATTAATCCTGCCGTAATCACTACTCTCCGACATAACGTCTTGACTTAAAAAGAAAAAAGGAAGTTTAAGTACATGTTCGAAGAAATTTGAGGAGTGCTATTTTGCGGACAAGTAATGATCATAGTCAAATCGTTCGAGATCAAAATCACTCAAGTGAAATGCCGAACATGGTCAAACCGTTCAAGGTCAAAATCACTCACAGTGAAACGTTGAACATGACCAAACCGTTTGAGATCAAAATCACTCACGTTGAAACGCCGATCAAGGCCAAAATCGTTCGAGATATATATAAAAAAAAAAAAAACCTTCATTTATGGCGAAATGCCAAATGTCGCCAAAATAAAAAATCATTCGCTCATGATAAAATGCCGAAGCACATCATACTAAAACTCAGCCACAAAACATTTTCGAAAAATAATTGTTGCAAACACAACCCGACTGCTTTTTAGTTGATCCAAAATTTATCTTTTCATATGACTAACTATATTCGGCAAAAAAAACATTGTTATGCACAAATTGTTACACATGCTATCGGCCGACCCTTTAAGTAAAAAAATATGCCACTCGCAATAAAGATTGCCCATAACAGGTTAGGCCCGAATTGTAAAGGGAAAAGCCCAAGAAGAATTTGTCGGACTACTATGTGTCGACCTGCCTCCATACTTGAGTGTCCATCTACCAGCTAGCCCCTTTTTGCCAATCTCTCTATGAACGAAAAACTAATAAAGCAAACTGGTAAAGCGATCGCCCAGCCGGTTTCATCATCAAAAGTCGAGTTTTTTAATGAAGAAGCGTCTCCCATACCCTTAGTTGACACATGACAATTACTATGTTTCTACTTTTTTCATGTATAAATTCAACCTTTGAAGCTTCACAATGATTATCGAAAATTCACTAATAAAATACTATTAGTATTCGACCCTGTGCATTTTCACAGTGAAAATAAAATATTATAACTTACATTTATGCATATAGTATTAAAATTACAAGTTAAACAATGATATTATATTTTAAACATAGAATATTATAAGTTATATTTATGCATATAATAATAAAAATATAAATTAGATAATGATATTATGTTTTAAAATTTGATCATTGGTTAAAATAAATAGTACATAACTATTTGATTACATATGAACCACTATATAAAAATACAATCGCTAAATAAGATAAAAAAATATAATTAATGCTTAATCAATTAAATATAAATACAAGAACAATACATTTCACATCTCTTAAAAATCAAACACAATATTCTCGCACCATTATTTCTCACGAAATGACTTTCTTCCACATATCTACCAAAAATCAACCCAACATCAACCTAAACAACAAAGTTTTGAAAAGATATAGAATTGTTGTTTTAAAAAAAAAATTCTTGTTTTTAATATAATTTTATACATTATTTGACAAACTAGAAAAATTGAACAATTCATTTAGCTACTTCATTATTTAATATAATCTTAATGGATTGAATTTTGATCCAACAAAAATCGTCATTTGTTTGTTTATTTTTTTTTCTAATTTTAGTCACAAAGTGAATAAAATTAACGAATTTCACTTGACCATTAGATGGTTAATATCAAGGTGAGTAATATTTTAATTATTAACACTTAAAATATATGAATATTACATTCAAGAATTGAGTAAAATATATCACGAGATTTTAATTATTACTAGTGCGTAGCCCGTGCGTTGCCCGTGCGTTGCACAGGAAAATAATATTAAACAATAATTATAAATTAAAAATGCAGGTAAATAACATTAAATAAGAATAATAAATCAAATATTTGGGATTTAAATGTGATATAATTTACGTATATCGATTTGTTGTACAATATAAAATTATCAAATTATCATGTACAAAAGAATACAAAACATGTATGTTTAATGTATTAAAATACCTAAAATACATATGTAAAGATATCTAAAATATTTTACATTATTCTTAAAAAATGTTAAGTCACCTAAACTTCCACTAAACTATTTTGTAAAGACAAAATGTCTAAAAGCACCTAAAGATATAAACTTTAATGTATAGAATGGGCAAACAAAAAAAAATAAAAAATCTAAAAAGTATCTAAAATATTAATTATGTACGTGTAAGTATTGAATGTGTAAAAAAGTATGTAAAATATTTTTTGAGTAAATAATAAATATTACAATCTAATATCTCACGTTGAACTTTATGAGAGAATATTTACATCGTAGATATTGTCTTATATGTCTTGTATACCGGTTTTATATTGTTACTATCAACATTGTCTATATGTAATGTATCACATGTCAAGTGATTTTGATTACATCTCTTTTATCATACTTTTGTACCAATCCATCCATTAATTCTTATTTTTTTTTTACTAATTTCACAGAAATATATTATACGAATTTGTGTATATTATAGCTCGCTCCGCTCCGCTCGCAGGCATCGGCCTGCCTCCTTCCTTTGTCAATATATGAGCCATATCAACACCTGTTCCTTCATCTTGTCCTGGAAGGTTGACGGCAGCATGTTCGGAAAGAGCTTCAGAAATGCAGACCACAGAAATTCCATGAATGGAATTGCACAGTTACAAATTCATGGATTTTGTGTGAATCTCACTAAGTGAAAACAGCCTGGACTACATTTCACAGAAAATCAAAGAAATTGCATATATATATATATATATAAACACATAAAAGCAATGGAATCTACACACACACACACACACACACACAAAGAGATGAAAGAAGAAACAAGTTCAATGGCCTTCCAAAATATGCAACTTAACTTCACTGCCAATAAATAAGAATCCTATTCTCTGCTTTCAATGTTATTCGCCATCTTTATCAATTATCTAAGAGAATTAATATCGAGTCACTGAATAATAGTCTCCATTAGTGAAGTCCTTCTAAAAAATAATCGGACAATTACAAAAACCTCAGTTTTTTTCTGTCATTCCTCAATGAAACAGCCCTGAGATTCAAACCAAACAGCACATTTTCACTTTACTTTTGCCAAAAATACTCTGCAGACACAGCCCCAAAACCTCTGTATTCATTTTCTTCAATTTCTTGGCTTTTACATTTTCCAACACATACGCAAAGAACATATCTTTTCATTCCAGTTACCAATCATAAGAGGGTTGCAGATAATGTTATAAAGGTAAAAAGATCAGATGGTACAGTTTGCTAACCTTGCACCTACTCTTTTTGCAAGTCCCACCATGTTTACCGTCCCAATTACATTAGTCTTTATTGTCTGTTAAGTATCATTAGAAAGGAGAAAAGAATAAACCAACATGCAGAGTGCCGTATTATACCAAATCATTACAAAATATATTAGAATAATAATAGCAATCACACATAATTCAACAATATATTTGAACTAAAAATAATATATATCATATTATCACTGACCTTCGCAGGGTTGTATTTTGTAGAAAATTGGGGAAGCAATGCTAGCGAGAAGGTAGATCTAATCGACTTCAACTAACAATGTCTCTGTCACATCTGAAAAATGGACAAATAAAAGGTTTTAAAATGCTTTGCCCTAAAAAATACCGAATCTTCACGTGAAGTACTAATTAAATTGATAATCAGATCCAACTCAAGAAAGTTGGGGACAAGACCATGAATCTAAATGAGCCACCAATGATCACTGGAAGCCGGGACCCGAACCAAGATCAATATATATTAGCATCAATTCAATAATTAGTTAATTACAAACACAGCTATACATACAGAACAAATTATCTTGATTGAGTGATGAGAAGACAACACCAACATTGGTACCACCCATGTAAGGTACAACTATGGTGGGAATTATCACAGTGGTCCTAAGCATTACTAAATAGTGCTGAAATCCAAGAATAATTCCTTTAATGCACAAAGTTAATTTTCTAAATATTAAAAACCTAATCTTAGCTCTATTACAAAAAATTTGAACCAAAGAGGGAAAAAATATATATATATAAAGTGCAATTAGGAAGTAATACTTATAAGCAACAGCTGCACAACAGTTTGCATATACAACAAATGACATATTTTTAGAGTATTATTTTCTTATAGTACCATGTATGAGTACGACCATATGTAAATTTGTTGAAACAGCATAACCATCTAACAATTAGGCAGCCGATCAGCGGCATTACTGATTAATACAATGAACAACAAATTTTAAAATTCAGGCATTGTTTTTAATTTATTAAATTTCAAAAAAATAAAATTCAATTATGAATTCACGCAATTTAGACTGTTAACAAAGATTGACCTCAATTCCCAGTTAGAACAAAAAAAATCATCTATCAGCTGCATGCAGTGAAACTTAAAAATCCTTTTGCTTGCATGAAATGAATAATGGCGGCCTTTGAATGCGTAGGCTCAAAATGCGTGAGGAAGAGAGAACTAATTGTGCTTACGACATGAAGGATTGTTGTTGATGCAGTAATTGATGCGGGGACCTGGTCCTTGATAGCGTGTGGCGCCGATTGATCCGACGTCGCAGCCGACATCCTCCCGACCACCGCGGCTCCGTCCAGGTGAGTGCAACTGCAAAACTCAAACATTAGTTATAATCTAACATAAATCTGCTAAGAGAAATTTGGAGCTAGTCGAGGAAATTTAGCAATCAAAGCAGGGGAAAAAACATATATTTAGGCTTTGTCTGTCTGAAGGTAAATGGTTGGTGCTAACTCTACTTTTTACCTTTTCATTTTTCAGTGATTTCAAATGGACTTTCTACTTCTCCCAACTTTCTCAGATAGGCCCACTTGGGGTACTGACAGCCACGACCCCAGCCACGGTCGACCGGAGGCAGAGGAGGAGCACAATCCCAAAGCCGTGCCCCGCAACCAGCAGCTGACCTCGGTCAACATGGATAGATCCTCTTCCAACTCAACAGCGGCCGTGCACACGTGGGAGAAGTTCTTCCACTGTACATTCTCGAAGTATCGGTGGTCGTGGCTGTAGGTCGGAGGACAATCTCATCCCCGTCACGGGCCGCTTGCCTGCACCAACCTCAAAAGGAGGTGTGACAGCGCGTCGCGACGCGGCAAATTTATATTTATAAAAGTTTTCCTCGACTAACCTCTACTAACTAGTAGTAGTGGCGAATAAGGGTTGATCCCACGAGGAGCAGGAATTAAATTGTGACAATTCTCGTATTAATTGACTTAAACTATGAAAGCAAACAAATATGGGGGGATTGATTTTATAAAAATAAAAATAAAAATAATAAAATAAAATAAGAGATCAAATAAAATAAGAGAAGTCTAGTTTTCGGTTCAGTTATCACACAATCTAAATTTACCCTTAATTAATTTCGACGCTTTCTCTAAATTGCCGACGAATTACCAACCCTAGCTAACAACAAGCTCTGTTAACCGAATTTCCCTTACTGAATATTTAATCGAAATGGGCTCTTCGACTAAACCTAACTAGCAGACAACCTAGAATAAGCTCTCTAGATTTAGTGCACTAGCAGCATTAATTCCTAGAAAAATAGATTAATCTAAGCAACAAACGTAAAAGCTTGGTCCATTTAACTTATGTTCACGCTACCCTAGAGATGCACGACCTCTAGTTTACTACTAATGAAACGAGACAATAACAATTACGGATTAAAGTCCCAAATCTAGCAATAAACTATGAATGTTCAATCTAGCTGGCCAAATTAAATCAGACACCATAATTCATAAACGTTAAACACAGATAGCATGAATCAACTCGTCAACAAAAATAAATACAACTCGTCAACAAATAAATACGGGATCTTAATTAACTAATGATAAATAAAAATCCTTCAATCCATAGACAAATCAAAGTTAGGATTCAAACATCCCCTCAAATTGGATAAAAAACTACTCTAACATACTAATAAAAATAAAAAATACTAATAAAAATAAAAAATAGATAAAAGAGAGAATAAAATCTCCCTCGTGTGCGGGTGCGGCTTCCCTCCGCTTAGGTGATCTTCTCTCTCGGTCCGTACGTGTGTGAGTTTCTGTCTGTGTTCTTTTTTTTTCTTCCTTTGTGCTCTCGTGAAAATATGATAATCCCAGCAAATAAAATCCTCCTTTCCGTCCGGCTTTTTTGTTTTTTTGTAAAATATATATCCTCCCTTTCTTTGTAAATAATGCCTTCCTCGCGTTTTTTTCACTCTCCCACAAATAAATTCCAAGTTTGTTTTGAATGGCCTAAGTCACCTCAATGTACACAACTCTCCGCAAATAAATCCTCATCAACTATGCACCTCCTCCAATTAAATAAATGAGGGCTGCGTGTGTATTGAGTATCTTCTAATTAATCTCTTGGGCCATGCAAATTGGGCCTAAGTTTCTTGTTCAGCGGCGGGTCAAATTAACGGGATCGGACGTCTCGATAATTGATTATGTGAACTTCCGTCCAATGCTTTGCGTCCATAAAATACTCCAATGAGCTGAAAATAAATTTAAAAATATCAATGTATATGAATCCATCTAAATAATAAATAAGTCGAAAAATATAAACGTACAAAAGTAAGTGTATAAAAATACACTATTAAATATATAAAACGCGCATATTTTTTGACCTATCAACATCTTTCAAAGCTTTCGAGGGGGTTTCAGGGAATGTTACTTGAGAGTGTTGTGCTGTGAACCGTGTGGTGCATGAAGAGAAACATGTTAATGGTTTCACTATATTTGATTTTACCAGCAAGTGAAAACCAAACTTACATACTAAATTCTCGAAAACACTAACACATTCGAAATCTATGTAAAGACTATAAATGATTTGAAAATCCTATAAAAAAAACTACGATTAGGTCAATCCCCATCCCATGACCAAATATAATCAGGAAAATTTAACCTTATATAAATAGATTAACACAAATCTAGTTGTTTCTGCCTTAGAGTTCGACCACAGCTCCAGAAGGTCAGGACCAGCCTGTAGATTAATAGGCTCCAGGCATAGGTCAAAAAGTTTGCCCAAACACACGACAGATAAATAAACCTTACCGACCGGAAAATACACCAATGTTTCTTATAGCTTCAGTTAAGCACGCCAACACTGTGTTCTTCCCAAATTATGAACTTTGCAGACATACAGACACACACACACACAAAGCATAACCTTAACCACATATTGTACAATCACAACAAACAGTCAATTTGGAGGCTAAAAACTGAGATCACAACAATAATAGTTAAAAAGTAGCAAAAAGATGAGAGCTTTACTATTGAAGTCAGAGTTGAAGCCTCGTACAACAAACAGGTGGTGCCCAGCCAAAATTTCCCGGCGGGAATTCCATAGACGCAGTCGACCGCAAGAGGCCACTGGAAAATCAGCTAGACTCAAACAATCTCTTCAGAAGAAGTGCGGCTTCTCGGTGACCAGGTAGTCGGCGTACCCCTGTGCGTGCCAGGTATTGAGGTCCGACAGAAACGACGGAAGGGGGTGTTCCGGGGGCCACGCCTGGTCGTCGATGAGTGGCGCCACGACGGCGATGAAGAGGGAGAAGACGAAGAGGCGACGTCGAGAAGCTTGCAGATGGCGAGGGTTTGAGAAGGGGTACCGAAACAGCCGCTGCTCAGCTCGAACCTTAACTACTCGCCGGTAGCCAAAAGTTGGCTCATTGGGGTCGGTGCGTAAATCGACGGCTCAAAGCCGAGCCGAGATATGGCAATCTATAATTTCAGAGATTCGGACTGAAAAGAGTAGGGGAAATGTGGGAGAAAAGGAAAACGTGCAAAAAAAATTCAGAGAGAGCAGGACTGAAGAGAGAAGGGGAAATGAGGGAGAAAAAGGGACGTGCGAATTTTCGGGCTGGTTCTAAGAGCAGCTACATTGGGATCTCTTAACAAAAAATAACATGCACATGGAAATAGACTTAGTCTATAAAAAAATACTTCCCAATGCAATTAAAAGTGGACATGGTCTAGCTTATGTGGCAATGAAAAAAAGAGACAAAGTCCACACTTGGGTCTATTTTGGACCCAAGTACAAACCCAAACGCTCATCATTTGTTCTTAATTTAATTTTTTTAATGAATAAAACATATTAGAGCATTTTTATTGGTTGACATACTAGTCTTTTTATTTTTGCATTGCAAAGTTTTTGAGTTTTTTTACTTAGGTTTGTTCATGTCATTTAAAACTCAAGTCCAATTATATGTCACATATACAAAAAGAGACCCAAAGCATTGTGGATGCTCTAAGAGCTACTCACTCCTCTCAATAAGTCTCTATACATACTAACCAGTCAACCACCTTTGTGTGCGAGTACATAAGGTAACCCTGTTGCAGTACGATCAAAACAGTACATATAACTATCAATATAACGCCCAAATGACTGGTGTACAAATTATTCTTAAACACCTCCATTATAATGGCCCTGAACTCCGAAAAAACATGTAGCTCATACTTACTGATCATAAACATGGATAGTATGGTATGGTGACAAATAATGAAGAAAGCTACCTCTATCCAACTCATCAGATCCACACTTACCACCACAGCCACTAACATCCACGAATTTATTATCCAACACATAAAAGAATTTGACAAACACATCCAATTCTTATACATTGCGGCTACAGTCGGTAGAATCATTAGATAAGGGACCGAGATGACAAACACAATCCATAAGGATGACATGATTTACTTGGATTTTTTCTGCATCATCACCCATAATGGGATTGCCACAATCAGCACACATGATATAAGAGCAAATATCATCCTCATCGACGTAGGTAGCTTTATTGGAATCCTGAAAATAAAGAATGCATGTTACTACACCTATTATGAAGCAAAGTAATTTAAGTTTTTTTTTTTTTTTTTTTTTTTTTTTTACAAAAAGGGAGGCCAGAGGCCTAAGGGTTGATTAAGCTAGGACTCGTCGGGGATGGGATACCCCGATGAGATCATGGTCGATCAAGTCATGTACCCATGCCCACGGGGGACNCAGCTTAGGGGAGGGGAGGGGAGGGATTTTAATGGAAGGAAGGGGAGGGGAGGGGAGGGGATGTAAAATAATTTTATTTTGTTTGAAGGGATTTTGTAGGAGGGGAGTGAAGGGAAAATGGTAAACCTTGTTTGGTTAGAATAAGGGAGGGGAAAGAAATATTGTAGAAATGACAATTATATCCTTAATGATGTAAGAAATAAAATAATAAAATAATTAGATATGAAGGATAATATAGTAATTGTATATGATAAATTTTTCTTCCCCTCCAAATTACCCCATTCGAGGGGAGGAGATTTTCCGTTGTAGGAGACATTCGAAGGGAAAATATCAATCCCTCCTCCCACAAAAAATTGAACAAAAATTATAAAATTTCCTAACCAAACACTGTGTAAAGAAAACCCTATTTCTCGGCGTGCCTAGAGAATTTCATCCTCAATCGATTGCAATAAGAACAATTCCTGGAGAATTTCATCGTCAATCAAGCTGAAGTAGGAGACCAAGGGCGAGGAGACCAACGAACTGCTTGTATCTTCAGTTGAGCAGGTAATCGAATTAATCCCTGGAGTGTCGATTTTCAAAGCCTTTTGCTTGGAATTCGATTGCTCAGAGCTGTTCGATTTCTTATAAATTTTATGAGGGGCTTTAGAAAGATTGGATTTTTAATTTGTGTATGTAGATTTCGATATTTCCTTGAGGACAAATACCCGCTTAAAGCTGAACGTCCACTGATTCTGTTTTCACATGTAGAGTATTGGTTGAGATTGCATTGGTGTATCATTTAAAATATTTCTTGGATGTTCCCATAGCTATTGTTAAATAATACATCAGTTGCTCCCAATCTCTGAACAAAAGGAAGGTGGCTGCCCTTATTTGCTAATTTAATAGGAGAATCATACTGCTACGCCATGAATTCTATTGCTCAAAGTTGTTTGAGTTTTCATAAATTTTACAAGGGCTTAATTAGAAAGATTGGATTTTTAATTCGTTTGGAGTTTTCATTACCAGCAGATGTCTTCCGAGTTTATATTAGTGCAGTGGATGTGGAGATTTCAGTAGGTTCCACTTCCCCCAATTGCCTGACCTGTGTTCATTGTCAGAGAGATTGGAAGAAAGAAGCCAGGTATGCCCACATGCACAAGAAACAAGAATCGTGTTCAATTGGTCTTGGTAGTAACCCTGGGATTGAAGCTCCTACTAAAAACTCGCTTTCGTTTAATTTGGGGCAAAGCAGATTTACCGTCAGATAATTTAGCACTGTCCTGATGGATGACGATGTGACATATAGAGTACAGCTGAGTCGGCGACATTAGAAAGCAGAGGCAAGAAACAAGAAGAATTTGGAGTGAGAGAGATCGAGTTTTCTGGTGTTGTTAAATCTTTTTTTACATCAAGGTATAAATTTGTTAACTAATTTTACTTGGTTCTTTTGTAAGTAGAATCACTTTCACTCACTTTCCATGGTCATGACCTAATTGTTGATTCTGAACTGGAACTTGTTGCGGCAAATAAGTGGGGATCATAGAGTTGATAGTTAAAATGACGTCTATTATTTACATGAAATCTGATGCCTCTTTGCTGACGTTATGGTTTGCTTGGGTTAAATGGATGCAGGAAGTCCACACTTCTTTCAGCAATTGGTTGTCGAGAGAGAGCTTCCTATCCCTGAACACAAGGATATTTATCACCTGACTAGAGAGAATGGAGCATCTGACATGTCTTCACCTGAGGCTGTTATAAGTTGTGATGAGGAGAGGCTGAAACTGGGGAAAGAGGCCGAACCATTGGCTTGACAGGTACAAGTATATCCACACAGACACACACACACACACACACCAGAATTATGTGTCTTGTAGATGGCCAGCTGATGAGGTATTAATAATTTTTATATTTATCACAGGATGATGGATGTGGTGAAGCTCTTGACCGTATTTATGAACGTCTGGATGCATTGGATGCATCGACTGCTGAAAAAACGAGCTGTGAGATCTTATTTGGTCTTGGCTTTAACAAGAAAATGCAAGAAAAGAAAACACGTGACTTTTCTGGTGGGTGGAGGATGAGTATTGCTATGGCAAGAGCTCTTTTCATGAACCCTACTGTATTGTTGCTTGATGAACCTACAAATCATCATGGTATGCTTTTGCTCAGTTATATATCTTTTTTCAACTATGGATCTTTAAATACTGCAGCTCTTCAGAACAGCCTACATTTTATTTGATTATAGACCAGGAATAGCAACATAGAAAGAGCTTTAAGGTCATGGTCAGTCGCGATGTATCATCGAGAGGTATAGTCGAGCCCGAAGGAGGGCATCTTTGTAAGAGTGCCTGTTCTCCTTCTATTTAGGCAGTCTCTTGAAAAAAGTTAGTGAAATTCTTAATTTTGGTTTTTTTTGTTTTTTGTTAACCAATTGTATTTGAAATTAATAATGTATCATTACATATAATGTGGTACAACATAGTGCTTAGTTTTCACGTCTATAAAAGCGTCTACAGGATCTTGACCCAGTACTCATATTCAAGTTAATTGCCTGTCATAATTACCTGTTACTTTCATGTGATTATGCAGGGTTATTGTAATTCACAGTAGGTTGTTTTACTTATTCATATTATTTGGAGTTTTAGTAGTCACATTTACGGAATTTTTTTCTAGGAAATGTATACTCTTAAAAGGAATTTATTGCAGCAGAACGAAAAAATCATCAATGATAGGTTGGTAATGTCTACATTTAGAAGTTAAACGTTGAATAGGTGAAAGATTATTCGGTGCAAAAGCTGCAGATGTGCTAAAACAGAAACCTCTTAAGCACATCCAGCTTCCTTTCATATTTCAGAAGCAAGAGTCTGAAAACACTAAAAACTGATTTGGTATTTGGTGTTTGGAATTTATTACTATTTCTGTTCCCAATACAAACATTAACTCGATTACTTTTATGTTTTTTTCTTTAATCTCGGATATTGCTTAGATCCTTGCAAGGATGGAGAATGCCTGACAAAGATTTAAATGGTTTGTTGAAGAGGAAACTCAAGGTGCCTGTTCGGCCCTCCTGTTGCTCTAACTGGTAATATCTATCCAAATTGTTATCTTCTCAGGGTCGTCGTTCAGTGAAGCATGAGTTCTAGGTGGGGCCGTAGCATGAAATTTGAAATCGAAGACAAATAGGGGTTTAATTTTATCATAATATCTTTGCTTTCTTTATTATCGGGTATGCACAACTCTATTATTGTCTTCTCCCTTACGTCAACTGTAAATGACCAATGTTCGGAAGATTTTTCGAAGTACAATATAAATATTTTGTGAATTTGTAGTTTTTTTGTTATGTGTCATGCTGTGCTAATTTGCTTCTTCCTGCTAATCCACGACCAACTAAATTGGTTTGGAGAATGACGTTGAGTGAGGGGTTCACTTTGATGAGGTGCAATTCTCTATGTTTTGGAGCTTCTGATTGTATTTTTATTATTAATACGAAAATTGCTGGTTTATTTTTTTACCCTGAAATATGTTACTCAATGTTAAGCATGAATTGATTCAGGAGAACGAGGTTGGATGTTTGTTGAATTGGATAAGGTGGAGTGCTTTCTATTTCCGAGCTTTTTCTTGTGCGTTTATTATTGCAAAATTGCTGTTTTGTTATTGTATCATAAAATATATTTATATCATAAAATATATTATTAACTTTTGGATCCTTATAGATTCAAGTGCCCTGATTTAGAGATTAANAACTGTCAAATGAAGTTTTCTGCACATGTTTTGGCAAGACAAATCAAACAATTATTTGGTGAAGTACATTTGTTGGCAGGTCAACATACAGGATTTTGTCAGCACCCCATATTCTCCAATATAAAGTTTACTATATGCTTGTGAATTAATTTATTGGTGACTTTTACTGTTTTTAATACATTTCACCACCCACAAGAATCTAATGATTTTCTCCCTTTTGTCAATTCTATTACATGAGCTTGTGGTTTATAAGGGCATTGTTTACTCAATGCAACCTGCAAACATGGTATTCTTTTATACTTATTAACTATTAAGCATGAAATTTACATTTATATATCCAAATAATCTTTTGGGAGCTAGAATAATATCTGTTTTATTTTCAGGTGCTATAAGTTTTATCTGGTACCCCGCTGCGTACTTGGCCAATCCAGAATTCAGTATTAAGTCCTTTCACTTTGCCTGGGTCAAAGTCTTCATTAGTTTCAATTCGTGTATAACGGTTTAGTTCACGATTCAACATGAACTTGATATATGTTGTAAATTTATTAGAGCTTTGGCTAAGATATCATTGGCAGACAACATATTGAAAATTCATTTGTTATCCCTTTAGGATTTTACTATGTACAGGCAATGTTGAATGCTATATTCCAGTATTAGACTTGCTGAGTTTGGCTATGTTGTAATCAAATTGACAGAACATGTTTTTTTTACCTTTATGTTCTTCCAGTTTGGAGTACGTAAAGCTAGAATTACTAGCAAGTTTATGAGTTGTTACAGTTGTATAAATTTGGCTTTCCTACATTTGAGCCTTACACCATTAAAAAATTTAACCAAATTTTAAGTTGATTATTGACTAAATTTGAGCTGGTTGTGCGTGCATAGCCGGTAAACCACTAGTTAAATTTATATGTGATTGTTACGGTGCATTTGCTTTTTGTTGTTTTTTCCAGTAACTCTATTGTCCTTTTATTTTTACTAGCGCATTACGAGTNTAAAAAAAGTTAAGGTACTTCAAGATGTTATTTGTAGTAGATGTTGATTTATATATGTACATACTAACATTTTTTTTTTCTTTTAGTGTCCCCAACAAGCTAACGGTGTAGATTGTGGGTACTACGTTTTGAAGTTTATTGAACTCATAGTTATTTGTGATGAAATGATAATCTCAGATGAGGTAATTGAATTTAAACTCATTTTTTTGTCATTCCATTACCAACTAATTTTTTGGTATTTTGGTTAAACTATAAATAATAATGTTATATTTAGTAGTACTCCTTGTTATATTTAGTGTCGTTTCGTTTGTTGTTATTGTTATCTTAAATTTCTGATCTATTACGAATTAGAATTAATAGATAATGATTTAGTCGTTTATTTTCAATTTGTAATTTTGATAGATTTGCGTACTTAACAGGTATGTATTTTGTTATACTCCTATTACATTTTCTTTTATATTTTTGTTTATAAGATGTGATGAAAAGCCTTAAATTTGATATTAATATATGCCATCAAAACTTGTTTGCTCAGTGGCTAATGGTGGGCGAATTTTTTTACTAGGAATATTAGTCTTTTTTCTTGATTTATTGGAATTGAAGATACAATTCTTTCATGATTTTGGTGCTACATTATTCTCTTGTACATACACGAGTACAATGTTAAAATTGGTGGATTGTGTTAGTATATTTTTGTTAATTCATGTTAGTGTTGTTTTTTGGTTGATTCTTGTTTCTTGGTACATGGGGTTTATGATTTAAGTCACTTGGTTCTTGTTTATTGGTACGAATACAGACACAAAATACATAAAAAAAAATAACACATGGATAACACTTGTTTAAAAAAGTGTTATATATTATCATCATCTCAGGTAGCATTTCTGTTAAAAAATGTTATCTGATTAGTATTATAGACAACGCTTAATATAAAAAAGTGTTATGTGAAGAGCTTTTCACATAACACTTAGTATAAAAAAACGTTATGTGAAAGTTGCTTCACATAGAGCTTTTTAAGCGTTATCTGAAGAGATCGGTCTTCAGATAATACTGACTTTGATAATTCTATAGTTGAAAAAAAAAAACGTTATCGGAAGCCTTTTTTGGCGTAGTGTAATAAGCTCAAAATATAGATATGTAGTTTTGACATGTGTGTTTTTCATGTGATATATTAACACGGTAAGAAACCTTTGTTATCAATGTGCATATGTTTCCAAATATATATATATATTTTTTTTTAAAAAAAGATTTGTGATTATTTGTGCCAAAAATTTAAAAATCAACTTTACAATGATAATGATACTAGAAACATACACCAATATGAATGCACACAAATATTGAGTTGATCATTGTACCTTGGTTCAATTTTCTTGTATTTTTCATGCAACTCTTTGTAGCTAACCTCGAGCTCCATGAATTTCTTTCTGAATTCTAAAAACTCCTCCTCCCTCGTCTGCAAGAGTGCTGCTAGTCTGAAGGTAAAGACAAGAATAGAAATATGATTAAAGGTGTTAATGAATAATGACCTAGGTATGTAGTTTTAATATGTGTGGTTTTTCATGTGATAAATTAACTCTTTAAGAAATGTTTGTCTAGTGAATAATGTCAAATACGCATATGTTTTCAATGCCAAAATTTGAAGACCAGTTTCACAATGATACTAGAAATATACAGAAATATAATAACAGAATTAGAAGCATGCAGTAACAAAATTTAAAATTAAATACAAAAAGAAGAACACATGACATGTATATCAATCATTATTTATTAAACAATGATATGCATATCAAATCATTAACCGTGAAACAATGCAGACAAAAATTGAGTTGTACCTTAATGTTTCGGCTCTCTCGTGCGAGACTCCAGTCTCTATCATGTCCTCAGATTCAGATTCCTCTAACTGTGATTTTGAGCAAATCAAGTCTTCAGCACATATAAGGGATATTGCATTGTAAAAGATCTTCAAATAAAAAACTTACCATAATTTCTGACACTGTACAAACATGTGTCCTATTGTCTGAAAGCTCCTCCTCGAGTTCTTCTGCTAGTCTGAAGGTAAAGACAAGAATAAAAATATGATTATAGGTGTTAATGATCTAGGTATGTAGTTTTAATATGTGTGCCCTGCCGCAGAGCCGGTCCTTGTCTTTCTTAGGCCCTGGGCCAAATGTAAGAATAATGCCCCTCTTTTTTTGTACCAAAAAATAATAAAAAAAAAGCCCCTGCTTTTGAAATTTATGATATTTCAACAATTACTTTGTCTATCTCATACATTAAGTATCTTTGGATGAATTAATAAAAATAATTGCTCCTCATTTTTGTTTATTTCAATGCAACAAGCTAATAAGCTAAATAAATAAGTTATAAGAAAATTTATATGAACCTAACACATAAGTAAGTATGAACACTATTATTTACAAAATTATATAATTATGTGTAAGTTGAATATTATATTTATATAAATCCTTATAATTCTGTGGAGAAAATTAACTCTCCTTTATTTTAATGTAATTTTATTTAATAACAACTTATATTATTTTACACTTTGTTACTTAATTAAATGATTTTTTATTCAATGAGTTGTCAAATCCATATCAAAGGCAATCCCCTCTATATATAATTGCAGAATGCGCTGAGCCTACGTGGCAAATTCTCATGCTTCAGAATCTTATTTGTCTAAAAATCATGTTTTGAAGTTAGGCTTGGATATAAATTAATATTTGTATTAATTGTAATTTAATATCATTTTCTATTATAACCATTGAATTGCAAATATATTTTAAAAGTTGATAACTTTTGTATTTCTTATCGGTTTATCAAATTAATCATCTTTTGATGAGCTTCGATTTGACATCCATATTGTATATATAAAATAAATAAATTATATTTATCTTTATAATAATAATAATATTTATTAAAATTAATTCGAAAATAAAATTATTTATCAATTAATATATTTATGAATAATGTTGTTATATATTATAAGGTAAAAAATTTATTATAATATAACACATATAAGTCGCACAAGTAACATGTGTCATACTAAAATATATAATAATATATACTCCCTGCTATTTTTATTATTTGTCACTTTGGCTTAATTGATCATTGATAAAATAAATGTTTTTAGATATTTTGTTCATATTTTTCCAATTTTAACCCTCCATCTAATACACAGTGTCTCTTCATATAACTCCATCGTTTTCCATGACATCCATTAAATAGGGTTAATATTGTCAAGAAAAAAAATCTTATTTAATGTGTTGCACTTGATCAATTGATATTATGAAGTCCGTTTGTATTTTACTATTTTACAAAATAGTAATTTATATCCTTATAAAATAAAATTTAAATTTATTTATCAAACTAAATTAAATTATATTAAATAAAACTATAAATTATATTATAAAGTAATAAAAATTGGTATGTATTCTTTTAAATATGATATTTATTTCAAACCTAACTGTTATGTTGTCAATGTAATAAAATAAATGATTATTTATATAAATTCTAAAATTACATATAACGTTAAAAAACTGTGAAACACGACTGATATGACACTTGATGTATTAGGCATCTAATTAAGTAAAAAAATTAATCTATTTTGCTTAATATTAAATAAACATATTCTACACTTATGCATATACATATCACCATATTATTTCTATTTATTTAAGACATATATTTTTGTACTTATGTAATAGTAAATAGTATCAATATTTTTATATGATATAAGTAAAAAAATTCGACACGGGGTGACATTTTCATTTAATGTACGGGTGTTTAATTATTATTATTAAAAAAATATAATTTGACAATTTAATTAAAATCAAAAGTAATTTTTTATATAAAATTAAATTATTTTAGTTTAAAAAATAAAAAATATAATATTTTTTACAAAAGTTTTCTAATTCAACACCCGTGTAATACATGGGTACTCCAGTAGTACTTATTATTATTTTATGAAAGAATGACCCGGTGGACGACATATCAAAAGTAGGGGTGTTCACGGTCCGGATTGATCCGGTTTTAGCCCAAACCATGACCAAACTGGACCTCACTGTTAATTTTTTTTCTTGTCCATAACGGGACCGATTTTATTTTTTCTTGTCACATACGCATATGTTTTCAATGCCAAAATTTAAAGACCAGTTTAACAACGATACTAGAAATATAATAACAGAATTAGAAGCATGCAGTAACAAAATTTAAAACTAAATACAAAAAGAAGAACACATGACATGTATATCAATCATTATTTATTAACAAAAATTGAGTAGTACCTTGTTTCGGCTCCCTCGGACGAGAATACAATCTCTCTCATGTCGTCATCTTCAAATTCCTCTAACTGGGATGTAAGAGTACGATTTGCCATGGCTAAATTATCTGCCATGAGATTATCGATATGAGTAATAATTTACTATAAGTTATATAAAATAGGATAACTATTAACTGCCAACTGGATGAACTGTAAACAACTCATAATTAAGTATACAAATTCCTGTTAACATCTATATCTATATATATAAAAGCTAAGTAGGTAATTTTTTTTCCCCTCCAAAAGCTTGCTATAATTGGGTAAGAAACTTGATTTTTCCTAAAAATTCTACTTATATCTGTTTCTTTGAAATACAACTTCTGAGTCTGTTTTAGTAACTTGTAGATTAAGTTTTAACTATCCGCAGGCAATAAACTCAATCGAAAAGCGAGAAAAAAAAAAACCCTAGCAATTCGTCTAGACCACTCGTCCATCTGCTCGCCGCGACTTGGAATCTGACTGGAGATGGTGAAGGTGTACTGGAGCAGCTAGCAACAGGGCCAAGAGAAGACGGTCACTCTAAACTGAAAGATTTCATGAAATAGGAAAACATTCTTGATAACAATAAAGATGAACATTGTTCTATCATTCCAACTTACATCAATAAGAGGTTACAAGACTTTTATACTAGAGCAAGTAATAAACCCTAAAGGGAAAGCTTAGTCATCATAAAGGACAATAAGCATTAAATGCTAAGGACATGAACGTTGCATGTTGCTGTATAAAGGTGAGACATGTACTATGGGAAATATAACTGTGAGGCTTGGTGCATGTGAGCCATATATCATTAAGCTTTATGTTTAACAGCCCCCCTCAATCTGAGCAAGGTAGAGGAAGCACCTTGAGACTATTTCTCAGCCTTGTGAAAGATTGTAATGGCAATGGCTTAGTAAGGACATCAGCTGTCTGATCAATAGAAGGCACATGTCTCACAGAAAAGCAGCCTTGATTCACCTTATCTTGAACAAAATATAGATCCAACTCAATGTGCTTTGCTTTAGAGTGTAACACAGGATTAGAGGACAAAGCTTCAGCACCAATATTATCTGTCCAGATCACTGGTATTGTAGACAGAGGGAATTGAAGTTCCTTAAGTAAAAAAGTAAGCCAAAGAACATCTGTGCTGCAATGAGCAAGACTTCTAAATTCAGCTTCTGTACTAGACCTGGAAATTGAGTGTTGTTTCTTTGAACACCAGGAAACAAGATTATCACCAAGGTAGATGCAAAAACCTGTAACAGACTTCCTGTCATCAATATCAGTGGCCCAGTCTGAGTCAGAATAGGCAATGATGTTCATATTTGGTGATTTGGAAAAGGACAGACCAAAAGATGTTGTCCCAGCAAGATATCTCAGCAGCCTTTTTACTGCTTTCCAGTGAGTGTCAAGGTGAGTTTGCATAAATTGACTTAGCTTATTGACAGCAAAGCTGATTTCAGGTCTTGTGATTGTGATATACTGCAATGCACCTAGTACACTCCTGTAGAGAGTAGCATCAACTGAATTCTCTCCAAGATGTTTGGACAGGTGATGTGAAGAGGTCATTGGAGTATCAGCTCCTTTAGCTTGAGTCATATTGACCTTTTTCAGAAGTTCCTTCACATAGTGAGATTGATTTAAGTGAAGATGACCCTGTTGATTTGAGGTAACCTCAATTCCCAAGAAGTGATGCAAGATTCCTAGGTCTTTTAGAGCAAAATCTTTGTGTAGCAAACTAATAAGCTCTGTAATCTCTTCCTCATTGCTACCAGTGACAATAATGTCATCTACATATACAAGAACAAGAAGATAACAGCCTCCTTTGATCTTATAGAAGAGTGAGTGGTCAGCCTTAGAGCATGAGAAGCCAGCAGTGATAAGTTTCTGTTTGAGTTTATTATACCATGCTCTAGGTGCTTGCTTAAGCCCATATATGGCTTTGTTCAGCTTGCATACAAGTCTACTCTCTCCATTTGTTTCAAAACCTGGAGGCTGTTGCATGTAGATGTCTTGCTCTAATTCTCCATGGAGGAAGGCATTGTTGACATCAAGTTGTCTAATTTTCCATCCAAAGGTGACAGCTATAGCAAGAATTGTCCTGATTGTAACATGCTTAATCACAGGACTAAAGGTTTCCTCAAAATCTATTCCTGCATTTTGAGTGTAGCCCTTTGCTACAGGTCTTGCCTTGTATCTAGCAAGACTGCCATCACTGTTTCTTTTCACCTTATAAACCCATTTACAACCTACTATAGGTTTGTCATGTGGTAATATGACAAGGGACCAGGTATTATTGTTGAGAAGGGAAGTGTATTCACTGTCCATGGCACTTTTCCAGTTTTGAGAGGATAAGGCTTGCTCAACAGTCTGAGGTTCAAACTCCTCATTTAGAGTATGAGTAAGAGCCTTTGGTTTAAAGATTCCTCTCTTAGCTCTTGTTAGCATGGGATGATGATTCCCTGTGTTCTCAGGTTCAATGTGTAAGTCAACAACTAATGGAATTGTTGAGTTGCTTGAGCTGGGAGTGAGAGTTCTTTTTGATGTATAAGAATGAGAGTCACTGGACTGAGGTGTTGTCAATATGTTTCTGTGAGAAGGAGTGGACACGGTGTGAGATGGCACAGAAGGAGTAGAAACTTCATGACCCTTTTGCATTTCTACTAAAGGAGGCCCCATAATGGACTGAGGATGAGATATTTTAAAGGGATCCTTTGTGTCCTTGTTTTTGAGGAAAGGAAACTGAGTTTCTTCAAACACAACATGTCTGGTAATGAGAATCTTTCCTGTGGAGAGAAGAACCTTGAAACCTTTATACCCATCTTCATATCCAATAAAGGTTCCAGGACAAGATCTAAACTGCATTTTGTTCTTATTGAGATGTCTGATATAGGGATAGCATAGACATCCAAATACTTTCAAGCTGCTATAAGCTGGATCAGCTTTGAACAAGACTTCATGAGGAGATTTTCCATGCAGAACTCTAGTTGGTAGTTTATTGATGAGATAGACAGAAGTTCTGAAGGCATCTACCCAATAAGTGTAAGGAACTCCAGACTGAGCAAGTAAAGAAAGTGCTACCTCAACAATGTGCCTATTTTTCCTCTCAACCAAACCATTTTGTTGAGGTGTGTAAGGGCATGAGTGTCTGTGAATGATGCCATGAGTCTTGAGAACAGGAGTAAAGGGTTGAAACTCACCACCACCATCACTTTGTAAAATTTTGATCTTAGCATTAAACTGAGTTTCAATCATGCTCTTAAACTGAATGAAAGCATGCAAGACATCTGATTTGTTCTTAAGAAAATAAATCCAAGTAAACCTAGAATATTGATCAACAAAGCTGATGTAGTATTTGTGACCTGTGTATGAATGCACTGGTGTAGGTCCCCATAAATCACAATGAACAAGTTCAAAAGCACAGGTGTAAGTGGACTGAGATTCAGGAAAGGGCAATTTATGAATTTTAGATTTGCAACAAGCATCACATAATGAAGGAGTTTCAGTACTGCTCACTTGTTCATTACACTTAACTAGCACTTGGTTTACCACATCAAGAGAAGGATGTCCAAGTCTTTGATGCCAGACATTATAGTTTGACTTCTTGGAAAGCATAGAAACATAGGCAAAAGTACTAACTTTATTACAAGAATCTGCACTCAAACTGCAACTTTGAGGAGTCTTCTTGGAACAGCCTAGGTCACCAAACTGATAGAGCCCATCTTTAACTCTCCCTTGAAGTAGCACTTCCCCCGAGGTTTGATCCTTAACAAAACAGAATTGAGGGTGAAACTCAAAGTAGACAGAGTTATCCATGGCAAACTGAGAGACACTTATCAGGTTTTTAGTTATATTTGGCACCAACAGAAGATGTTTTAGAAGAAAAACTGAGTTGCTTGTTTTAGACTGAACATGAGATGACCCAACATGTGTAATAGGCAGACCTGTTCCATTTCCCATATGCATTTTGTTGCTGCCTTGATATTCTGAAGCTGAGGTTAGGTTTCCCATGTCATAGGTGACATGATTGGTTGCTCCTGAATCTGGATACCATGCACCATCTGAAACAACTGAGCTTGAGTCCTGTTGTGCCACCATTGCCTGAAGACTTTGATTTCTACCTCTGAAGAAGTTCCTTTGATTGTTCTGATTTGAGGAGTTAGGTGTAAAGTTGAGGTCACACCTATAGTAACACTTATCTGCCGTGTGATTAGTGTAGTGACAGATTTGACATGCACTTCTTTGGTTGTTTCTACCTCTGCCTCTGCCTCTACCTGATCTACCACCCCTAAAACCTTGATTTCCTCTTCCTCCAAAGGAGTTAGAGGGGTAGTTTCCATCCTTTTTAGTGGTTTGAGAGGTAATATTTGCAGACAGCACATGATTATCCTCAATAGTAACACTTCCAGCAGCTTCCAATCTTGACTCAAAACTTAAGAGTAGAGCACAAACTTCATTCAACGTAAAGGAATCAGGTTTGGAGGTAACAGTTACCACAACTGAGTCGTACTCTGAGCCAAGGCTAGCAAGAATATGAAGGATCTGATCAGTTTCTTTGATTTTCTGTCCAGTAGAGGCAAGAGAGTCACAGCACAGCTTGATCTTGTTAACATACTCTCTCATGGTGAGGCTGCCTTTCTTCATTGTAGAGAGCTGTAGTTTGTATTGCATCTGTCTTGCTAGGGACTGACTTGAGTAGTTCATCTCAAGAGTCTTCCACATCTCATGAACTGATTCAACACCCACAAGAAGCACAAGAAGAGTCTCTGAAACTGAGGATAAAAGCCAAGAAGCTAGGAGTTGATCTTGTCTTTGGTAAGCAAGGCATTCTGGATTTAGCACTAGGTCTTCTGAACCTTCTTTCTTTGTGAATTTCGGTGGAACAGAGAGAGTGCCAAAGAGATAACCTTCTAATCCATAGCCTTTTACTGCGGCCAAGATTTGCTGCTTCCATATGAGATAATTACTTTCAGATAGCTTCGTGGTGATGATCTGAGCCTGAGGTTGAATAATCTGAAGATTTGAGGCTGAGTTGATCTGAGAAGGGTTTGTGTGAGTAATGGTGACTGGAGATGAGCTCGAAGAGGTATCCATGTTCAGATCCAAGGTTAGACAGATAAATATTCTAACTCCCTCTTTTT
>BKCP01012625.1:1370576-1401258 GCA_008636005.1 Striga asiatica
ATTTAGGGCAGAATTGTATGTGTGTTTCGCCGTGAATCATGAAGGGTGTTTATATGATATATGATATTTTTGGTAGAATTGCTTCTGTGTTTGATTGTGTTTTGATTCTTGCAATGTTGGGTTTTTTCATGGCTGTGTGAAGGGTGTTTGATTGTTTCATGGCTGTATTATACATTGTTTTAACCTTGTTAATGTTGGTGCAGAAAAATCAACCCTTCTGATTCTTTGTGGTCTGTTAACCTTTTTTTTTTTTTTGGTAATGTACAGAATGGAGGCTGTAAGTTTTTCTCTTGGGTCGACCCTCCTACCTGTGACCGGCCTGAAAAAATCATGCCTGGGTTATTGAAGAAGATGAAGGCACTAGAGAGAGCAAATGAAAACTTCAAATTTGAGAATACCAAATTGGAGGAGAAGGTTGAAAAACTGGAGGAGAAGGTTGAAAAATTGCAGAAAAAGGTTGAAAAATTGCAAGCATTGAACAAGAGGTTGGTTGAAA
The DNA here is from genome assembly GCA_008636005.1 of Striga asiatica. Taxonomy (NCBI): domain Eukaryota; kingdom Viridiplantae; phylum Streptophyta; class Magnoliopsida; order Lamiales; family Orobanchaceae; genus Striga; species Striga asiatica. The sequence continues at coordinate 1,371,073 of BKCP01012625.1, forward strand.
AGAAAGAAAAAATGGAGATGAAAATGGGGTTTGCATTGGCTATAGCAGCTTTGTTGTGTGTATTTTTGCTATATAAAATTAGGTGAAGGATATAAATTAAAGAAGGTTGTGTAATGTGTTTATTTTCTCTTGTAATCTTCTATGTACTCTTGTATTTTGTGTGTACCTCATTTCGGAACATCTATGTAATGCACTTGTGGTTTCAATGAAATGAAATGTTCTTTAGTTTGCAGACTTGTCTCCTTGATTTTGGAATACCCATGATAGTTAGTCTTTCCCTCCTTCACAGTGGGCAGGCAAGAATATGGGGCATGGTTTGTTCTACATTTTTAAGGTTAACTACAAATTGTTGGAACATATAAATTAAATAAAAAAAAAAAGTGCACCCCTTGATATGTGTAATTATTATCCACCTATTCATCTGTCACAAGAGATTATATATTCATCTGTCACAACTTTCTTGTAAGGCACAACAGAGAGAAACAGAGAAGGAGGATAATGGAAGACAACAGCTTGCCCAGACTCATCAGCTTCCTATCCTCACTGCAAAACAAAACTCAACTGCACAACTCAACCATTTCATTGTCAACTAAACTCAACTGATATGACTCAAAGGCAATGCATAACTGATCACAACCATCACAACTCAACACAAACAAATTCAAAAGTAGAACAATAATCATAACTGATCATAACCACAACTGTTTTACAACCACCAAGCATAACAAAATTAACACCAAAACAAAATTACGTTTCCTGCCATTAAGTTTCAACTAAATTCAGTTTCCTATCAACTAAATATCCTGCCATTTAGTTTCAAACAAATCCTGCAAATGTTTTACAACCAAATCAACTAAATTCAGTTTCCTATCAAATCAACTGAAATTCAATTCTTTCTAGAATTTTCTCCCTTCTCCTTTTTGATCTGCTTCAACTTCTGAGATGAGCTACCAAAAGAGAGGTCATTTTGAATCCTTTCAAACATTGCTGGAGTTCCATCTCTTGCATTGATGGCCTCCAACTGCTTACCTCTAAAGTATGAATCATCTCCTAATCCCATTTTCAGTTGTTCAAGGGGTGTCGGTCCCTTTGTCATCTCAGGCTGTGGAGTTGCACAAAACTCTTGTGTCAATTGTGACACAAAGCCCTCATCATCCAAGTCAGTTTCTTCTACAAATGGAGCAGGTGGTGCCATGCTTGGCCCTTCTTTCTGTTGAAGAAAAAACACAGTCATGGCACCATTTTTTAGACAGTGACCACAACAAAGAAAAATAAACAAAGTCAGTAATACCTCTTTCTCTATGGTGGAGGTGGAGCCTTGTTTTTTCTGTTCAAGAAACAACAAGTTATTAATCAGACACATTTGTTAATAATGTAATTAAATGAAATAAAAAGAAAAATGAATAAAGTACCACCTGCTTATCAATGCTTAAACCTTGTTTCTGTTTCTTTGCTTCCCTTTCATTTTCTTTGGCCTTTTTTGCAATAGCCTTAGCTGCTTTCTCCTGTCTTGCAGCATTAGCCCTCTTAATTTGCAACTGCAAAAGTATGGAAACATAAATAAGTCCTCTTAATTTGTAACAATAAATAACAAAACTGAAAAAAATGAAAATTAAAACATATTTTACATAAAAGCTGTATTTTTGCTTACAATTGTCCTGCTTGCTTTAGCTAGTGGGCTCTGATCCTTCTTGGCATCAGAAAGGTTTTTCTTGCCACAAGATCTGGCATTGTGACCCACATTGCCACATTTTCCACATTTCAAACTTGTCTGCTGCCTCTTCATCTTCATTTGAATCTTTGCCTTCATTTTCTGTCTTTTCTCTCCTTTCTCATCAGGATCAATCCTCCTTGCTTTCTTAGGTCTACCTGCACCTCTCCCAAATGTGGGAGGCAAAGGTGGAATGAAATGGGTTTGGTTCCACAGCATCTGACAGTTAATACCTAGGATGGCTGGTTTGTAAACTCTTTTATATGTTTCCACACTGTAGAAGTCATGCACATAATCAACTGGATTGCCCTTTTGAGATACAATTGCACTACATGCATGCTTGCATGGTATCCCACTCAAGTCCCACAACCTACATGTGCAAGTTTTCTTTTCCAAGTCTACCACATACTGACCTCCACCATAACACTCTATTTGATAGTGAGTGTTGTCACTTTTCATAGGCATGCAGTCACCTAACTTTGCCATATTAGCCTCCACTGTCTTAATGATCTTTGGACACACATTGCCTTTCCATCTCAACTCTGCCCTATCCCTGTTTCTTTGAAGCCTTTTCACTAAGTACATTCTGATCCATTCAAGCATAGTCACTATGGGTTCCTCTCTAGCATCAACAATGCATGCATTAAAACTCTCACACAAGTTATTCAACAATATGTCACAATTTCCTCAAACTGTGATTTTGACCAATGTGCAGGGTTCTTGTCATTGAACCAGTCAGCAGCTTCTACATATATTTCTCTCATTTGTCTCATTCTAAAATGGAACTCACCAACAGTAGCTGCCTGTGCAGCAGCCCACAAAGCATTTTTAAATGCAGCCCCTCTGTAACCAGCATTTTTAAAGTTATTGTGCAGATGTCTAACACAAAATCTATGTGTTGAGTCAGGAAAAACATTCTGAAAAGCCACAATCAACCCTTTCTGTTTATCACTAATGAAAGTACAATCACTGCCATGCACAATGCCAATATCATGTTTCAATGCAATCAGAAACCACTCCCAAGTATCCCTAGCTTCTTTACCAACCACAGCATAAGCTAAGGGATATATGTTGTTGTTAGGATCAACACCTACAGCAGTCAGAAGAATACCCTTGTGGGGTCCAGACAAATGACAGCCATCAATTCCTATTATTGGCCTAAAACCACTCCTAAAACCTTCCTTCAGTGCAACAAAACAAACATAGAATTTGGAGAACCTAGGAACACCATCATCTTCTTCAACATCTAGAATCACAGTTGAACCAGGATTTGTATCCCTCAGTTGTTGGGCATAATCCCACAACTTTTCATATTGTGAATCTGGATTTCCCTCAAGTGCCTCTAGAGCTCTCTTCTTAGCCCTATAAGCCTGGTGCCTAGAAATCCCAACCCCCAACTCATGAACCACTTCCCTTCTAAATCCCTTTACTTTTCTTGAGGGATCAGCTTGAAACTTGCTCAAGTACCTCTCAGACAACCACTTACTTTTAATTTTTTTAAGATGAAAAGATATAGGGCATGTATGAGTGGGGTTGTAAGTGGTTATCTTGAAGGCTTCCTGGTCAGGAATCTTCAGGGCATGAATTTTCCACTGACACTCCTCTGAATCACATACTGCATGGACCCTAATCTTATCATTTTTTTTCAACTTCACACTTCTTTTGGACTTAATAGCATGTGACTGTACAGCTTTCTTAAACTCTGCTCTAGTACCAAAGACCATTCCTAGTGCAAATGTTGGATCATAGATATTGCTAGGATTAAATACAATTTCTCTCTTTTCAACTGTTTCAGTATCTGAACAAAACTCATCAAAATCAAGTGGAGTTTCAATTAAATCTTCTTCCCCACTATCAGACTCAGATTCAATTTCAGACTCCACAGATTTGTCTACATTGTGATCAAAGTCTGCATCATCCCTCCCACAACTACTTTCTGATCTAAGATCAAAGTCACTGTCTATAGTTTCACTATCCTCATCACCCCCATCACTATCACACCCATCATCACCCCTATCAGGTACCTCAGCACCCTTGCCTTCATTTTTTTCACTACCCTTGCCTTCATTTTTTTCACAACCCTCATTATCTGTCTTTTCACTCATTTCACTCTCACTTGTTTCACTGCTCTCTGCTTCACTCTCATTGTTTTTCTCCAATTATACCTAACCACCTTCATCATACTTAGAAGTAGGCACAAATTGACCTTCATCCATTAGATCAATGTGAATGTCCATCAATCTATTAGTATAGAAACATTTAGCCCACTTACATAAAGTTGCATCATCTTTCAGTAAGTTAAATGTAGCACCCGAGTTGAAATAATACCTTCTATTTCCTACAACCAAATAGATCACTAAGACAACCCAATGTATCAAGACACAGTTTTGACTTCTCTAACCAGTCAAAAATCATACTAGAACCCCCAAGATAATGGTCAATTGGAGTATGCAAAAATTGACCTCCACACCAAAGTTGGATAGTTAAGTGATCTCTACTTTCTATGGAACCAAACCCAAGTCAACCAAACAACAACAAACAGAGAGAAATTAGGGATTTTTAGATAACCACAACAATAAGCAATTGAAGAATGTATAACTGTATTTTGAATGAAATTAGGGGTTTTAACCACATTACAGTCATCTAAATTAGGGTTAGAAAAAAGCCCTAATTTGTCTTCAAAATTAAGGTTTACAAAATAACCCTAATTTATATTCAGAATCAGGGTTCGCAAAAGAACCCTAATTTGTATTTAGAATTAGGGTTTGCAAAAGAACTCTAATTCGTTTTTGAAATTACGGCTTGCAAACGAAATTACGATTTGCAAAGAACCCTAATTTCATTATAATGTGCGGAATTTAGATCCTCATTTCATTTTAATTGTACGAAATACTCTGCGACATTACATTGCACGAATTTTTTCCATAAACAAAGAAAGATAATATCACCGACCGTATGTGGGAGGTCCATTGTGCATACGAATCTTCTTCCGGATGAACACCTTCTCAGGAATCATTTGGATTCTTGTTTCTCAATACTTGATTTTGAGCTTTCGATTTTTTTACCTTCGGAATTTCAGAAAGAATTTGAGAACGATGTAGATGGAGGGTTTTTTTCTTCACAGAGAATTTGGGAACGCGATTGTGGGGAGAAGTGAAGTGACTGTTCATGTTCCTGCTTTTCATCTGTTTTTCCCTCCATTTCCACGTGTGTATACACGCGGAATTTTTTTTTTCTTTTGATTTCGGCCGCCACGTGTAACTGAGGTCGTCCGCGTGTGAAATTCGGCTCCACGTAGGCCAAAAGAGCCGTTAATTTCCATCACGTGCGTGTCACGTGCGTGTTTCCGGGCAATTAACGGGTTTTCGGCGAGTCGGGGACGAATGTGCAACCTTTTTTAAAAGTTATAGGACGAAACTCAAAATGGCTATTCGAAGAGGACTAAATTGTCCAGAGGGGTAAACTTACAGGACGAAAAATGCACTTTTCTCAATTTTAAATATAGGAATTTTCTTTTCAAGTGGTGTAAAACCACCAAATTAAGAAGAAGCCCATAAAAATTCAAAAGTATGAATGTGGACTTGAAACTTTTATGTTGACTCTTCCTTTTTTTGACTCTTTCTACTGGAATAGGACTCAGTTTCCTTTTCACTAACTTTTCATGTGAATGTGGACTTCATCAATATTTGGAAACTTGTTTGGGCCTACATTTTGTGCTTTTCTATTTCTTTTTGGGAAATTTTTATTTATGCTATGTGATTTTAAATTAATTGCAACTTTATCATAGAAGTTGAAATAATTATGTTTATACCTAAAAGACCTTATTTATCTATATTAATGCCTAAAGTCAGTTACCATATCCTTCCCACCTCCATCCCCCTTTTTATGGGCATGATTAAGAGAGAGAAAATAACTGACTCGTTTAATTCTTTAATTCGCGCAACTTGAATTCCTTAATTCACGCAGCTGTCAAGTGGTATATATTGGGTTTATGTTAGTATATTTTCTGTATATGTTGCAATGAAAAACATGTTTTCTATCAAAAAATTATGTCTTCCTATTTTTTCGAAAAGAAAGAAACACACGCCGCCGAGCAGAATTTTTTCGAAAATCAGTCGACCGACGGTCTTCATTCAGAATTTTTACGTGATCTCGAGTGTATATCTTAGGTATATTTTATGTATATGTGGTTTCTAAAATCGATTTTGAGAAACGATTGAAACTCGAGTGTATATTTAAAGTATATTTTATGTATATGTGGTGTCGCGGATTTGAATTACGTGAATCTCGAGTGTGTATTTTATGCATATTTTATGTATATTCTATGTATATTTTATGTATATGTGTGTTGTACAACTTTGGTATATACCCGCAACGTGTAAATTTTCATATCTGATGGTAACATGTAAATCATGTACAGAATTTTCATACCCGAAACATACATATTGTCATACCGAAACATATACTGAAAATATACTATATATACCCACATCATATACCCACAATATGTACAGAATAGAACTATCTATCAACAAATCAAACACACCAAGTGTTCGACAATTACCCTCTGAGAAGATTTTCGTCAAAACAGATAGAAAAAATTATGTATTTAACATATACTGTACATATACCCATCATATACTGTACATATAACACAATACAACACAACCGTAACCAGGTAAATTCGTCTAAAATTAATAGCAAACTACGTGGAGATATGGCTTGATTTCATGATCCCCAAGCCATTTCCGAAGCTCGAAATCGCAAGACCAATCGATTTTCAATCGTACAAGAAAACAAAAAATCCAAAAAACCGTAACCGGGTAAATTTGTTTGAGATAGCCTCCGAGCAGCCCATCGCGAACACTTTTCTCCCGTTGACGAGACCACCGGCGAAGGCCCCGCATACGAACAGCACCGCGCCGGAGAGCCGTTCGAGATGCCACAAGTCTCAGCCGCACCAGGTCGAGGAAAGTCGCGATCCGCTGCAGCCCTAGCGTCGGCGATCGATCTCCAGCCGTCCTCGCCGTCGCAGCCGCGAAGAAACGACCGCACCTTGACGGGGAGGCAGAACGCCACCTCTCCGACACCACCCCAAATCGCCGCCCCCTGAGCCAACGGCGCCCATTCCCATCGCCGTCAATAGCCAATTTCGGCCAGGGGTAATTGAGTAGTTGAAAATGGAAGAAAATTAAAAGGGGAATTTTTAGAAGTAAATTTGCAGTGAAGAGGGTGAATTTGAAGAAGAAGAAGAAGAAGAAGAAGAAGAAATGGAGATCTGGGAAGGAGGAGAAGTAAAGGAAGAGGAAAGAAAAGTGACGGGAAATAAGAAGAAAAGAAAGAGGAGGAGGAAAAGAAAAAGGGAAAAGAAAAGAAAAATGTATTAATTATCTCAATTAATTCATAATTGATTCATTTTCCATATTTAAATCCTAAATTAATACACTTATAAAATCTGGTATATGTGCAAATATGTTGGAATGATTTTGTATTTTTGCAAATAAATATTAATTGGATGTAAATATGTAATATAAAATATATATGATTGTATGGAGTGTAAATTCCTCTTTCTTTTTTCATTTGTTTTTTCCTTTACGTGCTCCATTTAACAAAGCAATAAAAGCATTCATATTGAATAAAAGTAACTCGTGAATGTAGAGATCATGTTTATAAGTCGAGGACATTTTTCTTTGTTTGCTCGGATGGTATAGTAACATAAAGTAAAGTTTGACATAATACATACATGCAAAAATCTAGTTGTTTTACCGTCACATCAACTTTAAAATCAACAATGCTTACTCATATACATCATTTATGTCATTGATTAGGACAAAGGTTTATACTAAAGTAGTTTTATTTTTTTAAAAAATGACGAAATGTATAGAAAGTGATTGATGTTTCTTACGATTTGTTTTATTATCATTAATCCTGCCGTAATCACTACTCTCCGACATAACGTCTTGACTTAAAAAGAAAAAAGGAAGTTTAAGTACATGTTCGAAGAAATTTGAGGAGTGCTATTTTGCGGACAAGTAATGATCATAGTCAAATCGTTCGAGATCAAAATCACTCAAGTGAAATGCCGAACATGGTCAAACCGTTCAAGGTCAAAATCACTCACAGTGAAACGTTGAACATGACCAAACCGTTTGAGATCAAAATCACTCACATTGAAACGCCGATCAAGGCCAAAATCGTTCGAGATATATATAAAAAAAAAAAAAACCTTCATTTATGGCGAAATGCCAAATGTCGCCAAAATAAAAAATCATTCGCTCATGATAAAATGCCGAAGCACATCATACTAAAACTCAGCCACAAAACATTTTCGAAAAATAATTGTTGCAAACACAACCCGACTGCTTTTTAGTTGATCTAAAATTTATCTTTTCATATGACTAACTATATTCGGCAAAAAAAACATTGTTATGCACAAATTGTTACACATGCTCTCGGCCGACCCTTTAAGTAAAAAAATATGCCACTCGCAATAAAGATTTCCCATAACAGGTTAGGCCCGAATTGTAAAGGGAAAAGCCCAAGAAGAATTTGTCGGACTACTATGTGTCGACCTGCCTCCATACTTGAGTGTCCATCCACCAGCTAGCCCCTTTTTGCCAATCTCTCTATGAACGAAAAACTAATAAAGCAAACTGGTAAAGCGATCGCCCAGCCGGTTTCATCATCAAAAGTCGAGTTTTTTAATGAAGAAGCGTCTCCCATACCCTTAGTTGACACATGACAATTACTATGTTTCTACTTTTTTCATGTATAAATTCAACCTTTGAAGCTTCACAATGATTATCGAAAATTCACTAATAAAATACTATTAGTATTCGACCCTGTGCATTTTCACAGTGAAAATAAAATATTATAACTTACATTTATGCATATAGTATTAAAATTACAAGTTATACAATGATATTGGGAAAATTTCAAAATTAGTCCCACAGGTATAGGGGGGTGGCAATTTTAGTCCCGACGGAATGCAGAAAATATGAATAGTCCCACATCTTTTAAAAAATGATCAAAAGTAGGACTTTTTCGCCGGATTTACTATTTTCGGCCCGGAACGCCACGTGGCATCCGACGTGTTCATATTTTTTTACAAGTTGTGGGACTAGTTTTGAATTTTCTGCATTCCATCGGGACCAAAAATGTCACCCCTCTATACTTGTGGGACTAATTTTGAATGTTTTCCTATCTACGTCGGATGCCAGCGTGTAAAAAATAAGCCACGTGTGCGCCACGTGTACGCCAAGTGGCGCTCCGGGCCGGAAATAGTAAATCCGGCAAAAAAGTCCTACTTTTGATCATTTTTTAAAAGCTGTGGGACTATTCATATTTTGTGCATTCCGTCGGGACCAAAATTGTCACCCTCCTATATCTGTGGGACTAATTTTGAAATTTTCCCCAATGATATTATATTTTAAACATAGAATATTATAAGTTATATTTATGCATATAATAATAAAAATATAAATTAGATAATGATATTATGTTTTAAAATTTGATCATTGGTTAAAATAAATAGTACATAACTATTTGATTACATATGAACCACTATATTAATTACATAAAATATAATAAATAATGTAATTTTGAGAGATCGCCAATTTATTAGCTTAAAAATATTAAATTTATTATAACATTTGATTATGCGATTTTAAGAATTTTACTATAACATTAAAATAAATTAACTTATTTAAAAATACTATCGCTAAATAAGATAAAAAAAATATAATTAATGCTTAATCAATTAAATATAAATACAAGAACAATACATTTCACATCTTTTAAAAATCAAACACAATATTCTCGCACCATTATTTCTCACGAAATGGCTTTCTTCCACATATCTACCAAAAATCAACCTAACATCAACCTAAACAACAAAGTTTTGAAAAGATATAGAATTGTTGTTTTAAAAAAAAAATCTTGTTTTTAATATAATTTTATACATTATTTGACAAACTAAAAAAATTGAACAATTCATTTAGCTACTTCATTATTTAATATAATCTTATTGGATTGAATTTTGATCCCACAAAAATCGTCATTTGTTTGTTTATTTATTTTTTTTTTTTCTAATTTTAGTCACAAAGTGAATAAAATTAACGAATTTCACTTGACCATTAGATGGTTAATGTCAAGGTGAGTAATATTTTAATTATTAACACTTAAAATATATGAATGTTACATTCAAGAATTGAGTAAAATATATCACGAGATTTTAATTATTACTAGTGCGTAGCCCGTGCGTTGCACAGGAAAATAATATTAAGCAATAATTATAAATTAAAAATGCAGGTAAATAACAATAAATAATAATAATAAATCAAATATTTGGGATTTAAATGTGATATAATTTACGTATATCGATTTGTTGTACAATATAAAATTATCAAATTATCATGTACAAAAGAATACAAAACATGTATGTTTAATGTATTAAAATACCTAAAATACATATGTAAAGATATCTAAAATATTCTACATTATTCTTAAAAAATGTTAAGTCACCTAAACTTCCACTAAACTATTTTGTAAAGACAAAATGTCTAAAAGCACCTAAAGATATAAACTTTAATGTATAGAATGGGCAAACAAAAAAAAAAATCTAAAAAATATCTAAAATATTAATTATGTACGTGTAAGTATTGAATGTGTAAAAAAGTATGTAAAATATTTTTTGAGTAAATAATAAGTATTACAATCTAATATCTCACGTTGAACTTTATGAGAGAATATTTACATCGTAGATATTGTCTTATATGTCTTGTATACCGGTTTTATATTGTTACTATCAACATTGTCTATATGTAATGTATCACATGTCAAGTGATTTTGATTACATCTCTTTTATCATACTTTTGTACCAATCCATCCATTAATTCTTATTTTTTTTTTTTACTAATTTCACAGAAATATATTATACGAATTTGTGTATATATATCTCGCAAATGCTAACGCATTTAGTATGAATACATAATGTGGAGCATTTTGTTAGAAAGAATTATTATTCCTTGCATTGGAATATAATACATAAACCTGCATAGAAATTTCAGAAATTTTTATTTTGTTGAAAAAATTTCCAATGATGAAAAACTATAAATTAAAAATATAATTATTAATTAATATGATATAAAATAATGAAATATTAATTTATAATAGTTGTGAATTAAAATATCAGATGTGTAATAATATTGTTTTAATTATTAGGTTTGTAGTAATATTAATTGATACCCATTCACAATTTTATTGGTAAAAATTTAAATTTTTCTTCATAAATCTAATTAAACAAATAATGAATAATCATTTATCTTCATTATTCATATACTAATTAATTAGGTATTGATTTTAATCTCGTTATCTTGCTTTATCTGACGACAAATACTCAAATTATTTCCTAATCTAATATGTTGCCCTTGTCATATCATATATTATTACAGATTTGTTATTAAGATAAAGATGGATTTTTTTGTTTCAATCTTTGGGATTTAAATATTTTCCAAAAAAATTAATATACAATTAGGCAAGTTTTTTGAAATTTGAAATTTAAATATAACAAATTCCATGATTTATGGTAGCATTAAATGAGGCCTAATTTTTTTATTAAAAAAGAATAAAAGACATTCTAAAAATAGAATGTAATTAATATTTTCAGATTTTTTGCTTACTATTTTTAGTAAATAGTAATTCTTATTATATATATATATATATATATATATAGATTATTTTATTTGAGACATTGATTTTCTAGATGTGTGCTAAATAAAAGAACAATATGAAAGTAAGAAAATATTAAATCGCCCGAGTGTCAAACTTATTATCCTGGTGGGATCCGACACTCGGGTATTACCCCGGTGGGGTCTTTTTAGTTGTTTTAGTGGTTGGTGTTGTTAGTTAGCTTAGTTGCGAGTGTTTGTATTCTAGCGTTGCTAGCCGGGACTCTAGGCGGTCTTCTGACCTGTCCTCCCACTTTTTCAGCTGTTGACTGCTGTGTATTTAGCCGTTGGCTACTGTGTATTCGCACATTTGTGCATTTTGATTTATAATATTATCTGTCGTTTTGGGAAAAAAAAAAAGAAAATATTAAATCTGATGAATAAGATTAAAAATATAATTAAGTTTTAAGACTCACTAATAAATATGAAAATAAATAAGAAATAAAAATTTTATAATTAATAAAAGTAAATATAAAACTTTTATAACTTATACATATCGATGTACATGAATCGAATTGTTTATTTCTTTTTAATTTTTTGTGCTTATTAGTTCTATGTGTAACTTTTAGGTGATAGATAATAGTTATTTGTATTTTTATTCATGTAGCTTGGATATTTTAATATTTAAAAAAATTATTATTTTAATTATAAATAATTTTTTATTTGCAATTAGTTTTTTTAATATAATATATAAATATCATATTACAATATAAAATAATAATTATTTTCACTTGACCATTAGATGGTTAATATCAAGGTGAGTAATATTATAATTATTAACACTTAAAATATAGGAATTTTACATTCAATGATTAAGTAAAATATATCATGAGATTTTAATTATTATTATTTTATTTGAGCCACTGATTTTCAAGGTGTTTGCTAAATAAAAGAACAATATGAAAGTAAAAATATATTAAATATGATGAATAAAATTAAACATAAAATTAAGTTGTAAGACTTACTAATAAATATGAAAGCAAATAATAAATAAAAATTTTATACTTAATAAAAGTAAATATAAAACTTTTAAAACTTATACTTATCGATGTAAATGAATCGAATTATTTATTTCTTTTTAGTTTTTTGTGCTTATTAATTCTATGTGTAACTTTTAGGTGATAGATAATAGTTATTTGTGATTTTATCCATGTAGGTTGGAAATTTTAATATTTTTAAAAAGATGATTATTTTAAATTTAAATATCTTTTTATTTGCTATTAGTTTCTTTAATATAATATATAATTATCATATTACAATATAAAATAATAATTATTTTTGTTATTTAATATTTAATACGCAAAAGGTTTTAATTCAATTGAGAAATTAATAGGTAATCTTGAGTTAAAATAACGAGTAATTTTTATTAAGTTATATGGACTAAAAAGTTCATGTGTTTAATATATTTTTAATAAAAAAATTGAAACGCAATTAATTAATAAAAAAACTACAACATAAAAATTTTAATGTTTAAAAGGAAATGCAAAAAATAAAATTCTATATTGCAATGAAAAATCCAACGATAAGGTGTTCCACTAAAAATTCCAAAGGATAATTCATTTGAATAGCTTTCATTGGAAAATATCACTAGCTATTCCAATAGAGATCAAATTAAATTATAATGGAATTTTAGTGGATTTAATGATTTGAAATACCATTATTTATTATTGTGTGAATTCATTTGATTTTTTTTTTCGGAACATATTTCTACCGTTGGAAATTTTTTCATTGACATTGTAAAAAATTCAATGAAAGTTGCATTGAAAAGCTAATTGCAGTGGTAGATACAAACAATTTCATATTGGGAGCACTATTTAGCTAATAGAATAAATATACCATCAAAATAACGTCATTACAATATATAAATTATACTTTTCATAATTTGTCATGTAATACATGTTTAGCAAATCTACACAGTTACAATAAGTTAAAAGTATTTATAAAAAATCATAATTTTCCTCAACTAAAAATAAGCAAATCATTGAAAATAATATATCTTTTAAAATGATGAACAAAAAATATATGTTGTAATATAGGTGACTCGACAAGATTATTGATTAATTTATAAATTATGACTAATTGATTATAACATTAATGGGAAAATTGTAATGTATATAATATAATATTAAAAAATACAAATAGATGATATCTTAATACATATGACCGAAATAATATATTTTTTAAAAATCATATAAACAAAAAATTTATGTTGTAGTATAATTGACTACACAATAGTGTTGATGAATTTATAAATTATGAATAATTAATTATAATAATAAAGAGAAAACTGTAATTGTATATAATATAATATTAAAAAATACAAATAGATGATATCTTAACACATATGACTGAAAAAGTTCTATACATAATATTATGAACTTTTAAGCAAATACAAAAGTTAAAAACATATGAAAGAACAAATGATATTAAATATTACTAATTTGTAATACGTACTAATAAATATTAAAAAATAATAAATAAATATGTTATGATTAATAAAAGTAAACATAAACCTTTTAAAACTTATATTTATCGATGTAAACGAGCAGGGTTGTTAAATGCTTGTTAATTTTTGTACTTATTAATTCTATGTGTAAGTTTTAGGTGATATACAATAGTTATTTTTACCTTTATATATCCATGTAAGTTAAAAAAAAAAAATTGATTATTCTAATTTTAAATTACATTTTACTTGCTATTAGCTTTTTACATATAATATGTATATATATCATATTAAATATATAAATAATAATTATTTTAATTATTTAACATTTAATATGTAATAAATGTAACTCAGTTGGGAATTTAATAGGTAATCTTGAGATAAAATAATGAGTTACTTTAAAAAAATTATATGGATTAAAAAGTTCATGTATTTAATATATTTTAATAGAAAAATTGTAAACACAATTACTCAATAACTACTACCTAAAATATAATGTTTAAGAAGGAATACAAAAAATTAGGTATATTGCAATGGAAAATGCACCTGTAAGATATTTCAATGAAAATTCCAACGGATATTTCATTGATATAGCTTTTATTGAAAAATTGCATTAACTATTCCAACAGAGATCAACTTAAATTACATTGTAAATTTTGTGAATTAAGTGATTCAAATTACTATAATTTATTATTGTTTGAATTTCTGTTGAACTTTTTTACGGATCATATTTCGACCGTTGAAAAAACTGTCACTGAAATTGTAAAAAATTTAATAGAAGTTCCATTGGAAAACTAATTGCAGTGGCGGATCCAAAATAATTTTATATTGGGGCACTATATAGTTAATAGAAAAAATATACCATCACAATAACATAATGCCATTACAATTTATAAATTATACTTTACATAATTTGTCATGTTTCTCACTTGTAATACATTCTAACACATCCGTACAGTCACAATAAGTTAAAAAATATTTAATAAAAAAAAAATTGACGATTTTTCTCAATTCAACATAAGAAAATCATTGAAAATAATATTTAAAAAAAATTATAAACAAAAAATCTATGTTGTAGTATAGCTGACTCGGCAATACAATTGCTGAATTTATAAATTATGAATATATAACTATAATTCCTCTTGTATTAGTTAAATAGACGAAAAAATATATTTTGAAGATATAGAACAAAAATATGTTGCAAAATAGATTTGAAACTATCATCAATATGGTTCATTTACATTTAATTGAATTCAAAAGGGCCTTTAATAATAGAAATAGAAAAGTCTATATCATATATCAGATAAAAAATTTGAAAACTTCGCGTGAACTAGCGAATTATTACGGGTATTATATCGTAGTGATGCAATTATTTATGATAATAACATGTTTAGATAATCTCAGTATATAAATGAATAAACTGGTCTCAACTGCTGGGTCGTAATTTTGAGATTTATTATATTTTCTTTAGTTGTGATGCCGCGTTTATGTTAAACATTAATAAAGTTATGAGTTGAATTAAATTGTAATTGGTTGAGTTGTAAATTAATTCATTATATATCTTTCTTTATTTTAATTTCATTTTTATAATAGGGAGCATGATAAAAATTATGAAAAAATGTTCCCAGATTTTTTATTAGATTCCTTATGCTATATGCTTTGGGATGGAGGGTTGTGCCAGACCTATAAATAAACATAGATCTGCTCATGATTCTAATAAAATATTTTTTTCTAGAATTATATTGGAAAATTCAAACGGGAGTAATAATATTGAAATATTCGTTAGAATTTTCGATGAATTCCCTTGTAATATATTTTTTTTTAAATTTTCGTTGAATTTTCTCATTTTATTGTAGTAAAGCTAGGGCTCCAAATCAATAAGAAAAATTTGTATTATATATAATATTGTGTACAACTAATTATTATGAAAATTTTTGATAATGATGGAAAATATGACACATTCAATCTAATTATCATTTAGTTTATGGTAATTAGTAAACTATTTGAAAACAAACAAGTTACATCAGGGTCAAAAAGTCCTTATTAGTATTATAATAGCTAAACAAGGGGTAAGAATGATGAGAAAACTTATAGCTCGCAATAAATCTGAAAGCAAAAAAAATGATAAAATTAATTAATGTTCTATATCAATTGGAGCTAAGTAATGAGAAATATCAAACATACTTAATATGCACATTTATTTTAACTTGAACTTTTAAGTTCATAAAAGAAATATTTTTTTTTGCATTAAAGTTCACTATGTTAGTTAAAGTTAAATATTTAAATTACGATCT
Organism: Striga asiatica; assembly: GCA_008636005.1. Lineage (NCBI taxonomy): Eukaryota > Viridiplantae > Streptophyta > Magnoliopsida > Lamiales > Orobanchaceae > Striga > Striga asiatica. The sequence continues at coordinate 1,387,249 of BKCP01012625.1, forward strand.
AATTAATTTTTGGAATAAGTTATTTGATGCCTATAAGAATTAAGAGTTAAATATTTGAATACTTCATTTCTCTTTTGGAAAAACTTTGTAAGAAATCTTTTTCTTCAAAACTACATTGTGAAAAAAAATCACTTTTTATTAATTTATGTAAATTTATTCTTGTGTTAATATTCTATACATATCTTATCAGTTAAAATTGATATTATTTTGATGATCTACAAATAAACATTCATATTGAATTTAAAAAATATTTTTAATTTTTTATTGCTATTTATTTCCTAGCATTACCAAATACAAGAATTATTTTAACATAAAAAAAGTTATCTTAGGACTAATTTAATAAATATTATTTCAGAATATACCTATTAAGATTATTATTTATCTATTGAAATTTACATTTTTAAAATTTACTTATTAATCTGTCCTTTTGACATTTAGTACTTGGTTATTTTTTTGTGTTTATTTTATTTAATGGTAAATCTAGAATTAAATGCTTGACATGCTAAAATTCTCAGTCGTGTTAGTAAGAAAACGAATTCCACATAACATTTTATTAAATAATTTTAGGCCGGGGAAATTTTAAATCCTGGCGTCGCCCCTACATGCCGCGGGTGCAAAGATGTCGTTAATTGACTTCTGTTGTGGTCAATCGCCACTACAACTTCTTTCTGTCAACGATTATGCACTTTGCTATCAAGTTTTTTGCCTGTTACCTGCAACTTGCTTGTGATCGGATGACATTCTTTAGTATATGAAGTTATTTATGCTCGTTTGTTTTACGTCTTGTAACAATACATTATTCTGTCCTTATGTTTGTTGCTTGCAGTTTATTTTCTCTACTTTTGTTGTTTGGAATATCAAACCTTGGTTGTATGATAATATGGGATCTCGGGTCGACTATGATGCTCTTGGGCATTGGTGTACCACTATGCGATGTAGGGGTGGTATCGGTTCGGTTACCGAACCGATAAGGCCAAACCGATACCGAACCGATTATTTCGGTAACTACAAATATGAAACCGCTACCGAACCGTTTGTAATCGATAATCGAAAATTCGGTTACCGTTAACTCGGTTCGGTAACGGTTTCCTACCGAAAAAACTGAAATTTACCAATAATAAATGAGAGGGCCGATTTTTTATTTTTTATTTTTTTTTTTTTTGTTAATGGGTGAGATGAGCATTCATGAAATTAATACTCATCAAATTTTGATTATTGTACTTATACAATGATGAATAGAAATATACAAATCATAAAATTAATCTACAGATGCGCAAAGTGGTCGAACATACTACGACTTTTGTTGAGGGAAATTTGTCTGCGAACAGGGCATCCAGCATCCAATATCCAGAATGAATGTCAGCAACTGTTGAATTTCCTGAATATTGCTTATGACGGTTTTCAAGTCCTCAATATTGCTTAGTAATTATATTCAAAAGCTGCTTGCTTTGTTATGCATTCACAAGCTGTAATATTGTCTTGCTTATTGTCTAAAGGCTCGTCCTATGATCTTTCCCCGGAAAGTTGACTCGATGTATTCGAGCTACCTGGAGCCTAGAAGGAGGTAACTTAAAAGGCCTATGCTTGGTGGTGTTGAATTCTAGATTTATTGAATTAGATTGCACATTTTGTAATTTGCTTTGTTGTTTCGAAGTTATTAATTATGCGAGTATGTTTCTTTGAATGCAGAAGACGAGGATGAATCAATCTGGAGTTTCATTTTCACAAATACGATGATATAATATGATGGGACCAGATTTAGGAAAAAGTCAACCAACAACAGCATGCTAGTTATGGAGATGAATTGTCTATACGATCACTGAGACGGCCTATCACGATAGATTATGTGCTTATGAGAACTAAAAGTGAAGCATTTTTAAAATTTTTGACAGGAAGTTGATTGAAATTACTGCACACTTTTAATTTCCACATTTTGGATGGATAAATGCTTGGTAATTTTAATATCAGGAAGTTGATTGAATTTACTGCACACTTTCAATTTCCACATTTTGGATGCAATAATGCTTAGTAATATTAATGTCGATTATTTTCTTACAAATCTTGTATTTAATGTGATTTACATGAAGATGCTTTTTTTTTTTGTTGGAGACGTTTTTTTCTTTTAATTTCTCCAAGTAAATTTTTTCTTGTACTACAATTAATATTTTTTATTATTTTTTTGTTTGATAGCACCTTAAAGAGAATAAGGTCAAGTATTACATTCATACACATCATCAACCAAACAAGATAGTAGCTTAATGGGCTGGATATATATAACTGCACATTATTAACCAAACAAGACTATGAGAAGGATATAATGGGCAAGCACAATACTAAATTTCAACCAAACGGACTCTAATTCAATTTAGTAAAGAGGCTATGATAGAAAGTTGAGAAAGTTAATTAGGAGTGAATATATGGCATCGAAAGGTATGAAGATGTTCATAATTTTGGCTAATTATCACCTCTGTCTTGACGTTGATTATCATTTACAACTGTATTAAAATAGTGTGTTGAAGAGAGAAACGTCAATTTGAGCCACCCATATTGAGACAGTCGGCATCACGGCGGCACTTCTAACGCCGTCCATCTCTCTGCACTTCTTTTATTAATTTGATAACTATAATAAACTATACATATATTTTTTTCTGTATTTGAAAATAAACTGCATATAAATTATTCTTGTAATGGTTTATAAACATATAATAAAAGAATAAACTATATATAAATTTACAGTAGGAAAACCGGTTTGTAATCCTATGATAAACTAAAATTAAATTAGATATATAATATGTGATACCTTTTCCAGATCTTGAGTGGTTTTCTATTTTGTTGGTATTATGGTTTTAGTTTTTAGAAGAAAAAATAGTCTTAATTAATAAGGATAATTGACACAATTTAGGGAACTATGAGAGAGAGAAAGGATCAGTGTTTTGATTTGATTTCGCTTTCTATATAATTTCTACTTAATTAATTAGATTTCTTAATATGAATTCGTTGAAGGTTGTAATTAATTATTAACTACATCCAATGACGTTAAGTGGAAATAAGTTTCACAGCTCGTGAAATCGGTAAACTATGACAAAGGAATCGTTTACATGTACTTCAGCCTCTTTTTTTTCATGTTTAGGGATTTAATCTCAATTGAGTTTCTCTTTATTTTATAATAATAATTAAATCCAGATATAATAGATACGTGTTCTTTGATAGTTTATTCAATTGTTTTTTTGCCAATTGTTAATACATTTTTATTAATAATATAACAGGTTAAGAATAATAAAGAAAGTGTACGCAATTAAAAAAATAAAAATAAACAAATAACAAGCATTCCAATTTCACGTTGAATAGATGACAGTCAAAATAAAAGCATAAGAAATTAAATTTTTATTAGATCACTCAAATATGACCGGTCACTTCCAGTCGCTGAATAGCATAAGAAATTAAATATCTATGAGATAGCATAAGAAATTAAATACTTATTAGATAAAAGCAAATCTAAAGAGTTACTCCCGACAACATAAACATCGTGCCACCGTCACTTCGTCCGTCAGCCATCTTCATTGCAGCAACGGTAACATAAGTAAATACCAACAACCAACACGACAACGCCCATACCTACAGCGAGGACTGCCCCTGCTATTACGGAGGTTTCCATAGATTAGTCGAAACTAACTAAAAACTTTGTCACATGCTTATATATATATAATCATATAAATATATGAATATATAGAAAAGTTTGATTATATTTTAGATAGTATCTCTAAAAAATAAACTTATTATTATTTTGGGAATCTAAAAGTCAATTTTTTGGAACGAAATCACAAAGATTTTAAACATTGGATTTATTTGGACGGAAAATCAATTCCTTTGGCATGTAAATATACGCGTAGATGTTAATTATTTTGGCATGAAAATTTTAAATTTGATTTTATATGGAAATATTGACTGCGTTACCACAATCTGATCTGATCTCTTTCATTTAGCACGGCCCCATCTGATCTGTTTCATTTACATAACGAATGCCTCCTTTATTTATCTTACAACATTTGCCGTATTTTTTTAGCTTAAAAATTGCAATTAATTATAAATTTAGTGATCACAACATGTCAGCATCACCAAACTAAATTACGTTCATATTTTTTATTTTTTTATTTTTTTTGTACCAAAAAAAAAGTATTCATATTTTTTATTTTATTTTTGTTCATTCTTGTTAGCTTCCCTTTGAATCGTGGACTAGCTGGTTCGGTTCGGCCCGAGCACACCGGTACCTGCAAAACCGATGGGCCATCGAGCGGTTCAAGGACATCGTTTCGGAAGGCCCGCGTGGCAGCTCGTGCCACATGGCGTGGAGGTTGAGGCCCAAGGAAAGTAAAGAGGCCGCGGATTACACGCTTGAGATGTCCGAGAACTGTACACTTAGTGTGGTCAGTATCGGAGGCTATCATGACAAGTTGAGCTTGCTGCATCTTGTGGAGGACTTAATTTAAGGTTACTCCCATGAAGCTTGCGGATACCCTGATCATGAGGTTTGTGAGGGCGAGACCAAGAGCGTGATCCAACGGCCATGGAGTATGATCTTGAAATCGAGACGGTTGCTAGATGTTGTCTCGGCTATTGCTGCCCGAATGAATTGGACGTCGAGCGAGGTGAAAAGGCAAGCAACAGGGAATTATGGCCTAATGTCGATAGGGACACTTCACCCGATGCACTTTTGTCGACCAAAATCGAGGACGGGAGGAACTTATACATAGCGACCAACGAGCCTGACACGTCGTTGTTCGACCCCTTGAAGGATAAGTACACGACCCATTTTCTCCATGACTATAAAGAGCTTTGGGATTCAAACAACGACTGCTATTCCGAGATGACCAAGCTCAATAACGAGACCCCGGTTGAGTTCGATGGGTACATGAGGATTCAAGTTGATAGGGAGGTATTCTTGAAGGGCAAGAAGCAAATCGAGACTTTTAATGACCTTACCATAGACCCCAAGGATGCGCCTCCTCTAGTTAGAGTTGAGTGGAAAAGAGGTTTAAGTGCTTGTTTCTGATATTGCAGTGTGTTGTCATCGGTGTGTTTGTTTTTGACAAGTTTTCGTTTTCGTATATGGTAGGTTACAAGTTAAGAACCCTATTTTCCTTATACAACTAGTACATTTAAGAAACTAGTAAAGTGCACGTGCATCGCACGTGATGATGATGAATGTTTTTTACCAATTAAATTTAGTAAAATTAATTAATTAATTTATTAAATAACATATTACAACCCAAGAAGGGTAAGAAATAAATAAATATTAAGTATTTCAAAATTAAAAATTTTAATGACAGACAATAATTAAATTTGTAACTAAAAAAACTAACACTTTTAATGCCAAAAATATATATTTTTATGTGTTTAAAAGTTCTAGTTAAAATAAATGTTCATCTTGAATATGTTTGTATTTTCCCTTAGTCATTTTTATTACATAGAACTTCATTCTTACCTGTTTTTTAGTTACTACTCCCTCCGTTTTATTTTAATTGTCGTTTGAGTGTACACTTTTTTTTGCTTATTAATTTTCATTTTGGATAACTATGAACTAATTAGTTTTATAACTATCTAATATCCTAAAAATCTGTATTGATAACAGACGTGGAAAACTAAGGTGAGAGAAATTTGTTAAAAAGTATACATTAAATAAGATTTAAGAGATTTGAAAATCTAATGTACAGGATAAGACAACTAATTCCTATCAATACGTAATTTCGTTCTTTTCACCTAGAACAACAATCATTTTAAAACAGAGGGAGTATAATACTACTAAAATAATTAAAGACTTTTCAACCTAGATGTATCTTGTTTGTTTTGAAAATATTACTTATTATCATAAATTAAATAAAAATTACATTAAATGTGTTATATATTCTATCATTATCAATAATTTTCATAATAATTAGTTGCACGCAATAATATATATAACGTAATTTTTTTTTATTGATTTACAACCCTACTTTGTTGTAATCATGGACAGATCCATGTTTATAGGACCGACACAAGCCCTCATCCCAAAACATCTAGGATAAGGTATCTAACAACAATTGTGAGAATTTTTTTCATAATTTTAATCATGTCCTCAATTTTGAAAATAAAATTACAAGAAAGAAAATACATAATGAATTACTTTACAATTCAACCAATTATAATTTAATTCAGCTCATAACTTTATTAAAGTTATAACATAAACGTGGTACCCCAACTAAAAAAAAATATAATAAAATCTCAAAATTACAATTTTACTCTAAAAATTCTATTTTTTAATCTTGATGATAATTCTATTCTCTTTTTTGCAATATAATGTTTTCTCTAACGTCAAAATATATTTTTTTATATCTTGTTTAACTAATGTATGTGAAATTCTAGCTATATGTTCATATTTATAAATTCGTCAATTATATAGTCGAGTTGAGTCAACTATACTATAATATAATTTTTTTTCGCATGTTTTATGTTATTACTGATAGTTAGTTCACTGATATAGCCACATAAGGATAACCCGGTCCAGAGGCTTCCTACTCGACCGTTAAGCCACTTGAACGACTCACATGTCGACATGCTCAAATCGACTTCCCTAAAGTCGATTCTACCGAGAGCAATCAAGAAGAGGCAGAAATTGGTCTAGTCGACTCTCGCAAGTCGACCTTTACTAGTCGACATCTAGGGGAGAAGAACATCAAGAATGTAATTCCCAAGCATCCAGATACTCTAGGTCGACTTTCACTAGTCGACTTCACCATGACGACTCTCTGAAGACGACTTCACCGCAGAGAGTTAAACTAGGCGTAGCCTCCAAAACAGCACATATTCATAAGTCGACCTCCTAGTTCTCGAGGTCGACTCTGTACATCTCGAGGATCAAAGTGGTGAAGACGATTCACCACACTTGCAACATACCCGAAGCCCTACATACTACAAAGGATAAGAAGGAGTCTTGTGATGACTCAGCAACAAGGGGAGACGAATCGGCCAGGGCATTTTGGACCTTCTAGGTCCACCGACCTGGGCATGTTGGGCACTTCAAGTAAGTATTCACTCCTATATAAAGGAGGCGAGGTAACCCCAAGCCCTAACTCTCATTCACTCCCACTCTCCCCCATAGCTGCTGCGCAGCCTCCCTTCATCACTCTCATACTGACTTGAGCGTCGGAGGCTCTACGCCGGAAACACCTCCGGCGTTGAGTTTTTGCAGGAATCTCGCGGTCTAGCAACGATTGGGAAGCGGTTCAAGCAGATCTGAGCTCACAACAACCGGTTTACTCCAGATCTGGAAGTAGACCCATCAAGTACAATAAATGTGCTAGATGAAAACAAAGTGTTCCATCATGTGTAACTGGAAAAACGAAGTAAAATCAAAGCACTTAGGGTGCCTTTAGGTTGCAACCTGATGATGGAAGCTAATTTATCAACCAAAAGTACAACGAAGACGGTAATTGGTATTTAAAGACATTAGTATTGGCCGTGCTGTCGTAGGCGCCCAAATTAACCTTGCTTCTAAATATGTAGTAGCATGAGCAAGAATCGTATCCATGTGGAATAATTTAATTAGATAACTCTAACTATGTGATTCAAATGGGGAAGAGTTGATTTATAATCCTAATTATCTAATTAACAAGAAAATAAAGAAGGTATTGACAAAAGACTATTAAATAAGAGATTCAAAAGTAACAGCAAGATGAAGATGAAAATAAAGTGCTCCGGTTGAATTGATTTCTACCTTGAATTATTTTACTGATCCTTTATGCAAATATTATCAATTCATAAATACGTAGTTGCCGTTGAATGATGAATTCTATCTCTTAAATTGGATATGCAAAATAAATCCTTCTATACAACCCTTATTACTAGGCAAATCCCAACATCGTGTAAAATTATTCTAGCAATAGCATTAAGAATTAGAGACCGGCAACACAAGCAACAAATAACTAATCCGTTAAATATTAAAGTTTTTTTGCAGCTTAAAGGCTTGGTCCAGCACCCACCTTATTGCTAAGAGAACCGAGACCCGAGTTTCAAGGCTACCAACCGAGGCCCGAATTCCAAGGATTCCAACAACCCCGAGGAGGATTTGTTCCAAGGCAACCAATGCCACCTCAACCGGAGCCCGAAAATGAGACTAAGGCGAATCCCTCGGACGCTCGAATCGAAAATATGGAGAAGTACCTTCAAAGCCTTGCATCGACCGTGTCCACTCTTCATGATGCGGTCAAGGGCGTACCTTTAATCCAAGCTTCCCTCAAATGTCTCGAGACTCAAGTGGGACAACCCGGGACTTCTCTTGGTGAGATACAAAGGAGTAAGATGAAAGACAAGCTCCCGAGCCAACCCGAGCACGTCAATGCTATATCGGTGTTGAGGAGTGGTAGGCAAGTTGATAATCATGTGGAGATGCCTAAGGAGAATGAGGTGGAGGAGACTTTTGTCGAGGAGGATGATGACCCGATTGAGGAGGTTGAGGTCTCGAAGGGCAAAGCCATTGTTGATGAGGGGATCGAGAAGGAAAAGTCGAAGTTGGAGGCACGTGAGGGCTTACACAAGTCAGCTACACCTTATAAGCCGCCGGTTCCTTACCCGAGTCGTTTAGAAAACACCAAGAAGGAGCGTCAATTCAAGGACCTCTTCAACATGCTCTCGAAGGTAAAAGTCAATCTCCCACTCTTAGATGTTATCAAGAATGTCCCGGCATATGTGCAATTCTTCAAGGACTTAGCTTCAAAAAAGCGGAGGTTTGAGGACAATGAGAAAGTCATGATTTCCGAGGTAGCCTCTACCACTATACCTCGGAAAGAGTGCGATCCAGGAGCTTTTGTGATGAGGATCACTTTTAGGAATGGTAAGGCGACGACCGGGATGTTAGATTTTGGGGGCCGGCATCAATCTCATGCCCTACTCGATTTACAAGCAATTGGGGTTGCAAGGACTTAAGCCAACTCGAATGAGTCTCCTACTAGCGGATCGAACATTGTGGGAACCAAAGGGTATAATTGAGGATGTGTTGGTCAAAGTTGGGTCTATCGTTGTGCCGGTGGATTTCGTGGTCCTTGACGTGGGAGATGTCCCAAATACCGGGAAGCAACACACAATTTTGCTTGGGCGACCCTTCATGGCGACGACCAACACCCTTATCGATGTCAAGGATGGACGAGTCACCCTTTCGGCTCATGGAGAGATGGTTACATTCACAATAAACAATGCTTGGGAAGCTCCACCCAAAGTTGGCCAATGCTCATTCATAGACGACACCGATAAGGAGGTACATCCCGAATCCCTCTCTAATTTTGTCGATGGTAATGGTGTTGGTGAGAAAAAGAAGGTAGTTGGGTCGGGATTGAATATTGATGATGATGTTGAGGTTAAAGTTGAGGATTTGAGTAAGAAAAATGAGGGTGGAAATGGGAATGGTTCGAAACCGGGCAAGAAAGGGGCGAAAAAGAAGTTAAATGGTGAAAGTGCAAAACCGGGAGGGGTGAATTTTGATGAAAAGTCGAGGAGAAATGCCCCGGTGCCCCCGAAGAGTAAGTGGGCGAATGTTTTCTTTGACGAGCATGATGAGGTTTGTTTGTTATGTTTTTGTGTGATTTTATTGTGTTTTATTTGCTTGAGTCGAGTCGTTTTAGGGTTTTATTTGTGTGTCCCGGTCCATTTTTGTTCTTTTTAGTAGTTTTTAGTTTTTAGTCGTGCTCGTATATTTTTCCTATCTCTTTTGTGCGTTTTTGGTGTTTTTGTAGGTTCGAAAGGAAGATGTAGTCATTTCGAGATGTGCCGTCTCGAGTGCTAATTCATTTGGTGTGTCTTCCATGTCGAGGAGGAAAAGGATTGAGGAGTGTGAGTCGAAGTTTCGAGTCGATCGGAGGCCCGTGGAATTAATTAGAGCTTTTCAAGTCGAGCCATAGCCACTTTCAATTTGAAGATTCGAGCCCTCGAAGTTCCTATGCCCGCGAATCCCCATATATGCGCTGCTCGCGAGTTTTGACGTTCGAGCCCTCGAAATCCTTTTCAGTCACGAGTCCCAGTTACAACATGCCTTGCCCGCGAGTTTCTGATTTCGAGCCCTCGAAATTGCTCCACCTCGCGAGTCCTTGCGAGCTCACCTTTGCCAGCAAAATTGGCTCGCGGAATTCAAGCTGTAACTCGCGAGCAAGCCTTTACTCGCGAGTGTTTTTTTTAATGTGTGTGTTAGTGTGTGTTTTTGCTACTTAGTATAAATACATTTTGGTCCTTTGTATTTGGGACATCGAGATTTCATTTGCCATTTTTCCCACTTTGGGAATAGCTATTTTCCTTTTACTTTTCTCTCTTCTCTCTCTTGGGAGCTCTATGATATCATTTTCCGGCGAATTTTCCGGCGACTCTTATTTTGTTTGTTCAAGTTCCGAGCTTTTGACTCCGATTTTCATCTAGCACGCAATAGAAGATTGGGTATTTACTTTTAAAGCTCATTACTTCGATTTTTGCCCCATTTTTACTTGTGATGTTTATCAAGGTGATTTTGGGTGTTTGCTTGATGATGGAGGGAATGTTTGGACTTGGTCATTGCTCTTGCTTGTTCTAGTAGGGATTAATTACTTGCCTATCTAGATTAAGGGTTAAGACTTTATTTAAAGTTTAATCACTTAGGTTAGAAGGTTAGGATTAGTGACCTAGTGCTTAGAACTTGCAAATTGTTCGTCATTGAGTTCGTTTGATGATGATAGCTTAGAGACTCCGGTAGTGTTAATTACTTTATTCTCTCGTTTATTGTTTCTTTCAATTTCGAGCATCAATTAGTGTTAATCCATCCCCAATCCAAATTGATTAGCATGTTTAGCTTTTATTTTCTCATTTTGTGTTACTTGGACAATTAAGTGGTGAACAAAGCTCCGAACCGTCTTCCTTTGAGAACGACTCGAGGTCGGGTAGCTCGGTTACCAACTACCCTCAAAATACTACAAAACAAATGGCGCCGTTGCCGGGGAAGGCAAGTAGGACGCCTAGTTTATTACTTGATTGTCCCATTTTCATGTGTTTCTCTTGATTTTTGTGAACCTTGCCTAATTTCCGTATTTCTCTTGATTTCTTTTGCTTTTGTAGATAGTTTATTTTTGTTGATTGTGTTTTGCTCTTGTTTCCCATTGGTGCATTCACGAGTATAGTTGTTGGCTGTGTTTATGCGAGGTAGACGGAAGAAAGCAACCCGAGAGGAGACTCCACCGTTAAATCTTTTCGTTGAGCTCAACATAGACGAACCACAACCGGAACCCGAGCCAATGGTGGGACAAGGAGATCAATTGCCACAACCACCCCAAAACATGAGGTACTTTGCACGACCAATCATTGGAGACAACACTTTGTGCCTTGTGCTTGGGGAGGCGGCCCGAAACTATGACCTCAAGACGATCCACCTCAACCAACTTCCCTCATTTTATGGCCTTGCACAAGAAGATGCCCTCAATTTCATCCGAGACTTTTACTCCACGGTCAACACTTTCCCTCTCCAAGGCTTAACCGAAAACCAACTTCGTATGAGATGTTTTCCCTATACCTTGAAAGATCGGGCCAAGACTTGGTTCATGACATTGCTTCCGAACTCACTCAACACGTGGGAAGCCGTCTACGAGAAGTTCATGGGCAAGTACTATTCGCATCAAAAGACAACCGATCTCCGAGCACAAATGGCTAGCTTTAGCCAAAACCCGGGCGAGACCTTCCACGAAGCATGGGAGCGTTTCAAGGGCTATCAACTCCAATGCCCACATCATCACTTTTGCTTGGGTGTGTTGAATCAATTCTTCTATGATGGGCTCTACCAAACCCTCCAATACATGATGGACCATGCGGCCGGGGGAGATATCGGGAGTCACACGGCCGAGGAGATATATGACTTGTATGAGATGTTGAGCGAAAATTCCCAACGGAAAAGTGTACGCAAGAGGGCTCCCGTGAATGAGGCTACACAATCGTCCGGGTCGACTAATGATGCCGTGTTGGCTAAGTTAGCCTCATTGGAGGAGGAGCTCAAACACCTTCGTCTACGTGATGCCAAGTCGACTCAAGTAGTTATGGCGGAGGTGTGTGGTTGTTGTGGAGAAATGGGGCATGGAGGCCATGAGTGTCCACGTTATATGGAGCCGGTTTACGACCCGAATGTTGTGACGGTCCCTTTTGATGTTAATGCCGTGCAAGGGTATGCCCCCCGAGCTCAAAATGATCCATATTCGAACACCTACAATGCCGGGTGGAGGAATCACCCTAATTTCTCTTGGAGGGACCCGAAGACAAACTATCCACCTCAACCGGCACCACCTCAAGCCTATGCACCACCTCAAGCCTACGCACCTCTTCAAAACCGACCATATCAACCGAGACCCGAATTCCAAGGCTACCAACCGAGGCCCGAATTCCAAGGATTCCAACAACCACGAGGAGGATTTGTTCCAAGGCAACCAATGCCACCTCAACCGGAGCCCGAAAATGAGACTAAGGAGAATCCCTCGGACGTTCGCATCGACAATATGGAGAAGTACCTTCAAAGCCTTGCATCGACCGTGTCCACTCTCCATGATGCGGTTAAGGGCGTACCTTCAATCCAAGCTTCCCTCAAATGCCTCGAGACTCAAGTGGGGCAACTCGGGACTTCACTCGGTGAGATGCAAAGGAGTAAGATGAAAGACAAGCTCCCGAGCCAACCCGAGCACGTCAATGCTATCTCGGTGTTGAGGAGTGGTAGGCAAGTTGATAATCGTGTGGAAATGCCTAGGGAGAATGAGGGGGAGGAGACTCTTGTCGAGGATGAGGAAGAACCCATTGAGGAGGTTGAGGTCTCGAAGGGTAAGGCAATTGTTGATGAGGGGATTGAGAAGGGGAAGACGAAGATGGATACACATGAGGGTTTACACAAGTCGGCTACACCTTATAAGTCGTCGGTTCCCTACCCGAGCCGTTTGGAAAATACGAAGAAGGATCGTCAATTCAAGAACCTTTTCAACATGCTCTCGAAGGTAAACGTCAATCTCCCACTCTTAGATGTTATCAAGAATGTTCCGGCATATGTGCAATTTTTCAAGGACTTAGCATCGAAAAAGAGGAGGTTTGAGGACAATGAGAAAGTCATGATTTTCGAGGTAGCCTCTACCACTATACCTCGGAAAGAGTGCGATCCGGGAGCTTTTATGATGAGAATAGCCTTTGAAAATGGTAAGACGACGACCGGGATGCTTGATTTGGGGGCCGGTATCAATCTCATGCCCTACTCGATTTACAAACAATTGGGATTGCAAGGGCTAAAACCGACAAGGATGTGTCTACAACTAGCGGATCGTACATTGAGGGAACCGAAGGGCATAATTGAGGATGTGTTGGTCAAAGTTGGGTCTATTGTTGTGCCGGTGGATTTTGTGGTCCTTGACGTGGGAGATGTCCCGAATACCAGGAAGGAGCACACAATTTTGCTTGGACGACCTTTCATGGCAACGACCAACACCATTATTGACATCAAGGATGGACGAGTCACCCTTTCGGCTCATGGAGAGACGGTTACATTCACGATGAACAATGCTCGAGAAGCTCAACCCAAAGTTGGTCAATGCTCATTTATGGACGACATCGACAAAATGGTACATCCCGATTCCCTTTTTAATTTTGTTAATCGCAATGGTGTTGGTGAGAAGAAGAAGGTAGTTGGGTCGGCATTTGTTGGAAAGGGGAATGGTTCGAAACCGGGCAAGAAAGGGGCGAAAAAGAAGTTAAATGGTGAAAGTGCGAAACCGAGAGGGGTGAATTTTAATGATGAGTTGAAGAAGAATTTTCCGGTGCCCCCGAAGAGTAAATGGGCGAATGTTTTCTTTGACGAGCATGATGAGGTTGTAGGAGCTCGTCAAACCGTGCCTGGTTGACTATGAATTGACGGAAAAGTCGAGCTCACGACTTTAAACCGAGCGCTTCGTGGGAGGCAACCCACGTTTTTGCTTTTGTTCTTTTCTTATTTATTTTCATTTTGTT
>BKCP01012625.1:1402246-1422507 GCA_008636005.1 Striga asiatica
TGAAGACGGTTCGGAGCTTTGTTCACCACTTAATTGTCCAAGTAACACAAAATGAGAAAATAAAAGCTAAACATGCTAATCAATTTGGATTGGGGATGGATTAACACTAATTGATGCTCTAAATTGAAAGAAACAATAAACGAGAGAATAAAGTAATTAACACTACCGGAGTCTCTAAGCCATCATCATCAAACGAACTCAATGACGAACAATTTGCAAGTTCTAAGCACTAGGTCACTAATCCTAACCTTCTAACCTAAGTGATTAAGCTTTAAATAAAGTCTTAACCCTTAATCTAGATAGGCAAGTAATTAATCCCTACTAGAACAAGCAAGAGCAATGACCAAGTCCGAACATTCCCTCCATCATCAAGCAAATACCCAAAATCACCTTGATAAACATCATAAGTAAAAACGGGGCAAAAATCGAAGTAATGAGCTTTAAAAGTAAATACCCAATATTCTATTGCGTGCTAGATGAAAATCGGAGTCAAAAGCTCGGAACTTGAACAAAATAAAAGTCGCCGGAAAATTCGCCGGAAAATGATATCATAGAGCTCCCAAGAGAGAGAAGAGAGAAAACTAAAAGGAAAATAGCTATTCCCAAAGTGGGAAAAGTGACAAATGAAATCTAGGTGTTCCAAATACAAAGGACCAAAATGTATTTATACTAAGGAGCAAAAACACACACTAACACACACATTAAAAAAAAAAACTCGCGAGCAAAGTCGAACTCGCGAGTAAAATCTTGAATTTCGCAGCTGAATTTCGCTGGCACCACAGAACTCGCGATGCATCGGGGTTTCGAGGGCTCGAATGTTGGAACTCGCGGGCTGGACGTGCAAAGAGAGAACTCGCGAGCTAGAGAAATTTCGAGGGCTCGAAATCAGAAACTCGCGGGCAAGGCGTGTTGTAGCTGGGACTCGCGACTGAAAAGGAATTCGAGGGCTCGAATCTCAGAAACTCGCGGGCGAATGGCAGCTCGTGAATTTTTGCCCCGGTGACTTTGGTTCGACTTCTAAAGCTTCTAATTCATCGCACGGACCTCCGATCGACTTGAAACTTCGACTCGCACTCCTCAAATCTTTTCCTCCTCGACATGAGATGCACGCAAAATGAATTAACACTCGAGACGGCGCATCACGAAATGACTATTTCTTCCTTTCGAGCCTACAAAAACACCAAAACGCACAAAAGGGATAGGAAAATGTACGAACACGACTAAAAACTAAAATCTACGAAAAACGAACAAAAAATGGACCGAGACACACAAATCAAACCTAAAACGACTCGACTCAAGCAAATAAACCACAAGAAAAACACACAAAAACATAACAAACAGCCGGACGTGTCAATTTTGTCTATAGGTACACTCTAAACGCAAGTTCTATTCGTATTATGCCTCCGAAAAAGAGACAAGCTGTACCTAAACGCAAACGGGGCACGGCTAATGAAGGGATATCGAGTGCCCCAATGGAGAATGTTACGGAGGTTAATGTTACGGAGGATGTCTTGCCGTGCCAAACCGATCCCGAAGCCATTGCCGACACCGAAAATGTGCCATTGGTAAGGAGAGAGCCTTTCCTCGTAATCGGGCACCTCGAGGACAATCTTTTTAATAAACTACGAGCCGAGAAGGTCCGACCTCCCCGATATATTGACTATGAAGTTCTCACGGACCTTAAAATTTTTAGAGGGGTCAAACGCTACTTAAAGAACCTCAACTTGTTGAAGCTTGTATCCCTTCGAGCCGACGCCTACGTGACACTTTGTTGGGAGTTCTACACAACGTTCAAACTCGAAGAGAAGGAAACTATTGTGCGGTGTCGATTGGATAGCAAGCCGGTGGAGATAGATCAAGCGTTGATGAAAGAGCTTTTCGGGTTCACCTTTGAGGGGCCGACTTCCGTGCCAAAGGAGTTTGACTTGGCGGCCGCTTGGATGGAAATTTCGGGACTCCCGTACTTGAAGTTCATCGATGGTGTTACCGGTCACATCAAAGATCCCGCCCTCGCGGTCGTGCACAAGTTCATTTGCCACAACATTTTCGGCAAGAAGGATGGACAAAAGGTGAGCACGGACCACATTTTTATCCTTTGGTGTGCGGTGCACGGCAAACCCGTGAATTTGGGCGCGTATGTTTTAAAGAAAATGGCCCAAATTGTCAAAGTCAAGCGCTTCAAGCCGGTATTCGGCCATATGATTACGATCTTCGGTGAGTATTTTGGAGCCACATATGGTGGGGAATTCATGAAAAAACGGTCGATCACGTCACGTGAGTTAGTCCAAGCGGATCTCGCCATTAGCCGCTACGAGGTCAAACCACATCATACCCGAAAATGTGTTGAAGCTTATATCGAACGAGTGAAAGTCTACAAAAAGGGCAAAGCCGCTACAAGCGCCGAACGCATTGATCGAGAAGTGCTCCTCCCCTCCGAACCTCAACAAGGAACCGAGCCACAAGAGCCGAACCCCGACCAACCGACCGATGTCCCCGAAGGCCAACCCAACTTCGATGAGATACACCAACCGATGGAGCAACCCGACACTTCCTCTACTCCTCAATGCCCCCAACTTCTGACCGAGCCCTCTGCGACCACCGCCTACGAGGCAAACCCGTGGACCGGGATAGCCACACAATTGGCGAGCCTTGACCTCCGTATGATGGGTCGTTTGGATGGGATGTGGAAGCATATGCGCGCAATGGACAACCGTTTAGACGGGATGAGCTCCGAGATTACCACCATTCGAGGCGATGTGCACACGATGAAGGACCACATTGTATCGTTGGACGCACGCCTCCAACAATACGAGCAAGAGAGGGCCGTCGGGCCAAGTTCTTCCATTCCACCGGACAAGACGCCAATGGATACACAGTGATTATTCACCGTGTGGAGTACGCACTTCTTTTTCTTTATTTTTCTTTTTCTCTTTGTTTTCTTTTTATTTGTCTATGTGTTTTGTTTATTTTCTTTCCTAGCTATGTGTTTTAGTTGCTTTTCCTTTCTTTATTTTTGTTATTGTCCTATGTTTGAACTTGCACAATGATTTGTTCTTTCCGTATACTTGTTGGTTAAGCAATGAGGTCATTGCTTTGTTTTAAGTGTGGGGGAGGATTTTTAGTGATTGTGCATGTTTAGACGTTTGTTGTGTCTTGGACCGGTTTTGTTTATGTTTTTTTTGTGTGTTTTTTGTGTCACTTCCCCGTCATGATGCTCAATATGCGTTTTTGGTGCCAAATTTTTTGGCATATAAATATTTAGCATATAAATCTTTCAAATTAAATTATGATATTTTGCAACTAAAAGATATTTCTCACTTTTTTATTAAAAAAAAAAATAAAAAATTAACAACTTATTCTTACTATTATTGACGAAATATCTTTTGAAATTAAGAGAGATTTATGTTTTTCTTTCATCCATGATACTAACATGCAATTAGGACATTTTTTAAAATTTAAAAAAAAAAATCTTTGAAATCTCCGACCCGTACCGAACCGACCCATTAGAACCGAACTTTTCGAATTGAACCGAAGCGAATCGAAGTTCGATTCGGTTCGGAACAGAGATTTATTGGAACCGATTCGATTTCGTAGATCCAATTTTTGGAATCTCCGAGTTCGGTTCGGTTTCAGAGATTTCTGGATCTCCGTACAGAACCGAACCGTGCTCAACCCTAATAACAGCAAGTTTAAGTCGTTTGGTTTAAAATGAAAAAGACCATGATATGGCAAGGGCCCGATTAGTGCTGTAAACGAATCGAACCGAACCAAGCTTAGACTGTTCGAGCTCGTGTTCGTTTACGTTCGAACAGTGTTCGTCTTCGTTCGTTTATTTTTCGAACAAAAAATTGTGTTCGAGCTCGTTCGTTTAATTGTTCGTCAAAGTTCGAGTTCGACAATTTAATACATAAATTATTTAAATATGTTTGATTATTTCGAAATTTGTGTGTTCGAACTCAAAAATAAAAGAATGAAATAAAACATTTTTATATTTTAGAATTTTTATTAAAATATTATGTAAAAATATATAAAATAAAGTAAAATTATATCAAATTAATGTTCGCGAACATTATCGAAAACGAGCTCGTATTCGTTCGATGATTAAACGAGCCTAATTTTCTGTTCGAATTCAGTTCAATTAAAAAACGAAATAGCTTTTGTCGAACACGAACGAATTCGAACGAACTTTTGTTTGCGAACATTCGGTTCATTTACAGTTGTAGGCCCGATCACTTTTCCTTCATTTTCGTTATTCGGTATCCCAACTCTAGCGCCGGATAACATATCAATTCTCTTAAAATTTTTAGATTTTATATTTTCGTTAGATTTTTATATTTTTCAAAAAAACAACGTGAGTGATTCATTTATGTTTTAAAATTTTTTGTTTCAGATATGCGGAAATTGCGACGGGATGTAGACGAATCGATAAAATTGTGGAAAGGGCATGGGAATTTTTGAAGCTTTTCCGAAATAATTCGTGGAAGTGGGTTTTCCATTGACAAGGATTTTTTTATAGCTAATGGTGGGTTATTTGGTTCTTCTAATCATGTTTCTTGCTTGACAATTTATGATTTTGTGTTATGCTTTTGTTGTGGCTCTCACTTTCTCTGCGAGAGAGTTCTAATTTTAATGTCTATTCAGTTGCATGAATATATAGCAAGGATTTCAAATTCAATCATTTCAAAAAAGAAAGCTAATGAGAATGGTAAAATTAGCTTACTTGAGTGGACAAAAAAAGACTCCCTCCAGAATTGCTAATTAAATTTAATGTTTTTTTTTAGGGAAAACAAAATTCCTTGTGGAATTAGATTGACAAAAAATGTGGCAGGGTTGTCATAGGCGGCAGTGAGAATTTCGGCTGCTTATAATCGACATTGTTTCTCCATCAAAGCTGGATTATGTCTGTTGCTTTTCAATTGTTGGACATCCTATTCTTGTATTGGATTTTCTTTTCTTTTCCCCATTTTTAAGCCTCATTTGGTTGAGTTAGAATTATTTCCTGCTTTGTTAACTACATAGGAAATTTAGTTGAATCCACTTGGTTCTAGTTGTTTTACTTTCTTTCAAATATCAATTATAGAAGCTTGTGTTATGTCTTCTTAATCCTTTTCTCTTATTTTTTTAAAGGTGGACCATTTTTAGAATTGTGTTTGTATTCAAAAGACTCGGGTTCAAAATCCAAAAGGGAGGCGCAGGAGCTTTCTTTTTTCAAGAATTTAATCCTTTTGTATGCTTATGCGAGACGGAGACCGCGTGATTTACGTAAACATTTGGTGGTATGTTGTACTGGCTTGTTGCTTGTTCCAATCAAGGTGAGAGTTTATGGTGTTATCTTTCATCCCCTTATGCAGATCGATTCTCATGCTGACGGAGTGAATGCCATTGTTTTGCTCATCCAAATAAACAACTTTGTGTTGTAGGTTGTAACCTGTAGTGATTAGTTGATAAAAGTAAGTCCATAGATCTTGAAGTTCTTTCATGAATAAGAGAGAGATCTATTACAGATGTGGGATTTAACTGGAAGAAAGCTACTCCACTGTGGCCATGATGCAACCTGTTTATTCTATATGCCCTCACCAGGAAGAGAATATTCAGGCATGACATCAGATTGCATAAGCATGTAAAGCTTTTCAGAAAAGAAAATTGATGTAAAATCAACTGACGTTTTTAGTTAATTATGCGAATAAGTTCTCTACTGCAGTCTTTACTCATTGCCTCTATGACCTATATGGCTATATGTATATATTTACTCCAGTAGCTCTATATATTTGTGACTCATCTTTGCTGTTAACGTGCATTTTGTGTATAGTACGCTATGCAGTACAAAGATGTTTCCCATGCCGCCAGGGGCGGAGCTATGTTGAAACATACCTGGGCTATAGCCCGGGTGACCATTTGAAAAATACAGTGAAATTATATAGTAGCCCACCTCTTGTTTCATAGGCCTATGCCGAAACAACTAAAAAATTAAAGTTAAATATTTAAATTACCATCTAATTAATTTTTGGAATAAGTTATTGGATGCCTATAAGAATTAAGAGTTAAATGTTTGAATACTTCATTTCTCTTTTGGAAAAACTTTGTAAGAAATCTTTTTCTTCGAAACTACATTGTGAAAAAAAAAATTCACTTTTTATTAATTTATGTAAATATATTCTTGTGTTAATATTCTATACATATCTTATCAGTTAAAATTGATATTATTTTGATGATCTACAAATAAACATTCATATTGAATTTAAAAAATATTTTTAATTTTTTATTGCTATTTATTTCCTATAATTACCAAATACAAGAATTATTTTAACATAAAAAAAAGTTATCTTAGGACTAATTTAATAAATATTATTTCAGAATCTACCTATTAAGATTATTATTTATCTATTGAAATTTACATTTTTATAATTTACTTATTAATCTGTCCTTTTGACATTTAGTACTTGGTTATTTTTTTGTGTTTATTTTATTTAATGGTAAATCTAGAATTAAAGGCTTGATATGCTGAAATTCTCAGTCGTGTTAGTAAGAAAACAAATTCCACATAACATTTTATCTAAATAATTTTAGCACGAGGAAATTTTAAATCCTGGCTCCGCCCCTGCATGCCGCGGGTGCAAAGATGTCGTTAATTGACTTGTGTTTTGGTCAATCGCCACTACAACTTCTCTCTGTCAACGATTATGCACTTTGCTATCAACTTTTTTGCCCGTTACCTACAACTTGCTTGTGATCGGATGACATTATATGAAGTTATTTATGCTCGTTTGTTTTACGTCTTGTAACAATACATTATTCTGTCCTTATGTTTGTTGCTTGCAGTTTATTTTCTCTACTTTTGTTGTTTGGAATATCAAACTTTGGTTGTATGATAATATGGGATCTCGGGTCGACTATGATGCTCTTGGGCATTGGTGTACCACTATGCGATGTAGGGGTGGTATCGGTTCGGTTACCGAGCCGATAAGGCCAAACCGATACCGAACCGATTATTTCGGTAACTACAAATATGAAACCGTTACCGAACCGTTTGTAATCGGTAATCGAAAATTCGGTTACCGTTAACTCGGTTCGGTAACGGTTTCCTACCGAAAAAACTGAAATTTACCAATAGTAAATGAGAGGGCCGATTTTTTTTATTTTTTTTTGTTTTTTTTGTTAATGGGTGAGATGAGCATTCATGAAATTAATACTCATCAAATTTTGATTATTGTACTTATACAATGATGAATAAAAATATACAAATCATAAAATTAATCTACAGATGCGCGAAGTGGTCGAACATACTACGACTTTTGTTGAGGGAAATTTGTCCGCGAACACGGCATCCAACATCCAATATCCAGAATGAATGTCAGCAACTGTTGAATTTCCTGAATATTGATTATGACGGTTTTCAAGTCCTCAATATTGCTTAGTAATTATATCCAAAAGCTGCTTGCTTTGTTATGCATTCACAAGCTATATAACATAAATTATTACTTATTAGTTATTAGTATTAAGTTATTAATTATTAGTATTAAGTTATTAATATTTCTATTAAGTTATTAACTATTAACATTAAGTATTTTTTTTTTTTAAATTCCTTATCGGTTCGGTTCTGTAAAATTGAACCTCTATGGTTTCGGAACTGATACCGTACTGATAACATATCAGTAACCGATAATCGGTTACCGTTTTAAGTGAGTCGGTTCGATTCGATTTTTTTCTCGTCGGTTCGGTTTTCAGTTTTCAGTCCAAAAATGTCAGCCCTAATGCTATGTAGCACGGATGGAAGAAGATAACATATCAAGCTTTTTTGTTGCTAAGTTATGGTCTGCCTGTTTGTTTCAGATAGGAAGTGTCATGTTCGCCTGTCTTCTACGTTCTTTTGCCAAATAACATGATTTAGTGCTTGCTAACTTCTTTCCACTCATAAATTAAAGCATTTCTCCCTTCATAGATTATTTTCCTGCGGGACAAGAAAAGACTGGGATTCATTTTTGGTTGAATGGAATGAAAGTGAAGGTGCAATCAAGAGAACATACACTGGTTTCAGAAAGAAGTCGGCTGTGTTGTACAATTTGACACCACTCAGAACTGCTTCTTGGTTGTAGGTGAAGACAACCAAATAAAATTTTGGGACATGGATAACATCAATATACTCACAACTATAGATGCAGACGGAGGTCTTACTGTAAGTCCTGATATCTTATTTTGTGACCTGAACTTTAAAATAACCAAAATGGATAAGACTAATGTGCCTAGCATTCAAAGTCTAATGTATATGTTTTGGATAAGGATTTTTCTTTTAAATGTTGCATTTACTGTTGATGTAGTCTTCCACATTTGAGATTTAATAAGGAATGGAATCTGATTTCATATAATACTTCGTGGATGTACTTTGTCTCTAAAAGTTTTTCCTTGTCTCCGATGGATACTGTCTAGATCAATCAATCTATCTATCTATCTACCTATGTCTATATCTATTCTATCTATCTATATCTATACTAATCTATAAGGACGAGTGTTTTTGTAAAAATATGAACTACCTAAAAAACCTTTTCTTTGGCATATTCTTAATGGCAAATTTGTAATAAAGTAATACACATCATATTTTATATTTTTAAATATAAAAATGAATTACCTAAAAAACCCTTACTTTGACATGTTTTTAATGGCAAATTAGTAATACACTAATGTCCATCATATCTTTTATTTTTAATTATAACTAATATGTAATTAATTAAATACAAATACATGAACAAATCATTTCACACTCCTAAAATCAACTACAATATGTTGGTTTGGCACCATTATTTCTCACGAATTTGTTTTCTTTCACATATCTCTAAAACTGTTTGATAGGATATACAATTGTTGTTTTGAAAAACGTTATTATTTTTAATATAATTTTAATGGTAATATTGTAATCACATTTCATAACTCTAATATATAAAAGTTCAAAGAAATAAAAATTGATCCAACAAAAAAATCATAATAAACACTTATAAAACTAGAAATCGATATTATTTTTTTTCATAACAACCACAAAGTATAGAAACATTATTTTCAAAATGACCTATACAAAATGTGATAGTATGCGAGATTAATTGTTGAATGATTGTTCTGCAACCAAAACTTCTAATCAATTTAATTTCTTCGATACATAAGACCAGA
Source organism: Striga asiatica (assembly GCA_008636005.1). NCBI lineage: Eukaryota > Viridiplantae > Streptophyta > Magnoliopsida > Lamiales > Orobanchaceae > Striga > Striga asiatica. Next base: position 1,411,403 of record BKCP01012625.1, read on the forward strand.
ACAATTTTATGAAACATGGGGTAACTCGGAATACTACTAAAAAAGGACGAATATTTTTGTAAAAGAAAGAACTAACTAATATACCCTTACTTTGGTATATTTTAAATGGCAAATTAGTAATAACATAATATATATCCCATCTTATATTTTTTTTATTAATAACTAATATTTACCTAAAAAGCCTTTTATTTGACATATTTTTAATGTCAAATTAGTAATACACTAATATTCATTTAATATTTTATTCATTTAATACAATTAAATGAACAAAATATTCCACATCTCTTAAAAATCATCCACAATATTCACACCATTATTCTTAAAAAATTTGGTTTCTTCCACATATCTCCCAAACTGTTTTCTTCCATATCTCTTAAAAATCAACTCAACAATAACTTCAATGACACCAATGATCCCTCGCCCACAGTCTTCTTTATATATTATGTTTTCAACTCTCTAATACGCATGCTAGAAGGGTAAATTAGATAAATTTGACACAAACCTGGCCATTGTCGAAATTCTTACTGAATTTTTCAAGAAATGATTGCAAAACAATATACCGGTAAGATCGCATTTGAGTCATCCACACTTCACGTTAGTTTGATAAAATAGTCCAATAGTTCTAAGGTATTCTACAGAAAATTCCAACGAATATTTCATAAATATTGCTTTTATTGGAAGATTTCATTGGCTATTCCAACAGAGTTCAAATTAAATTACATGAACTTTAGTGGATTTAAAGATTTCAATTACTTGAATTTCTATTGGAAATTTTGTTTTTGGTCCATATTTCAATCACTGGAAAAACTGTCATTGGAATTGTGCAAAAATTCAATGGAAATTTCATTAGAAAGCTAATTGCAGTGATAGATCCAAAATAATTTCATATTGGAGGCATTATTTAGTTAATAGAAAAAATATACCACCAAAATAACATGTCATTGTAATTTATAAATTATACTTTACATAATCTATCACCATTCTCATTTGTAATACATTATAATAAATAAATACAGTCACAATAAGATAAAATATATTTAAGAAACCAAAAGACATGATTTTTCTCAATTCAACTTAAGAAGATCGTTCTCATTTGTAATACATTATAATAAATAAATACAGTCACAATAAGATAAAATATATTTAAGAAACCAAAAGACATGATTTTTCTCAATTCAACTTAAGAAGATCGTTATATACTTGTTGTAATTTTTGTTGGAATTTTCTCATTTTCTTGTAGTAAAAGTAGGACTCTAAATCTATAAAAAAAAATATATAAAAAAATAAAAAAAATTAAAAAAAAAATTACATTATATATAATATTGTGTGCAGCTATTATTATGAAAATTTGATATAATATAAAATATAACACATTCAATGTAATTGTCGTTTAATTTATGATAATAAGTAATTTTTGTTTCAAAACAAACAAGATACTTTGAAAGGTCCTTAATTATTTTATTTGTATTATAATAATCAAATAAGGGGTAAGAATGATGAGAAAACTTATAGCTCTCTTTAAATGCAAGAGTAAAAATACTGATAAAATTATTTAATGTACAATATCAATTGGAGCTGGCTACTGAGAAATATAAACCATACTTAAGATATACATATATTTTAACTAGAACTTTTACATACATAATATATATATATATATATTTTTAAAAATAATAAATTGACCTAAAATTATAGTATATATTAATTTTTTTATTCAAGTTAAATCAATTTTATTAAGTATAAAATAACATAAGATAAACTTGTGGTATATTTTTCTTACACAGATTTGAAACAATTCATATTAAAAATAAAAAATAAAAAAATGGATGTAAGCTTACAACTATTCCCACGTTTTGTCTAGAGCGCCTATTCCCGATATATATTTGACACTGGTTTGCCGTAATGCTGAAACTATGGCGAATGCACCTTAGGTACAAACGAAGCGAAGCGAAGCGAAGTGAAGTCATAGATAAAAGAAGGAAAAGACAAGGCCAGAGAAGGGAAATGAGATAATATTAGTTATGAATTAAAAAGACAAATAAATGAGTTGTACGTTAAACTATTATTCAATTACTGCTTGAAAAAGAACCCTATAATAATGGTGGTACCATATATATATTCAGTGATTATGAAAAAGACTTAGTTACCTAATATTTTATCAAACATTAGAAAAAATTGTAAACTTTTTAATCTAATAATTCGTATAAAAAGTACATTTTTATCAAATATATTAAATTTACATTTTATCTTATGTGATTATGGTAGTTGTAGCCTAATAAAAAAGATAATTTGAAAACATCATTATATAAAACACATACAAAAAATAACGCAATACATATAAATGTGGTTTAATTATTTAGCAAATAAAATATTATTTGTCTATAGAATAAGAAACAAATTATATAATAGTAACACAATGAGAAAAAGAATACGTGTGAATTTCTTAGAGAAGTATGAATACCAATATTTACAAACAAAAAGTCTTTGAAAATTACTAATTTTTTGTTGCTAGCGTTTAAATATATGAACTCTGTAAGAAATTGGTTTTCATAAATAATGATCCTATATTATTTAATTTTAATTTTAAATAATTAAAAAATCCAAAAATTTGTAATACATGATGTATATTTTAATCATGACTACATAATAATAAACTTTGCAGATGACTAAGAGTATCGTAATATTCTTCACCTTTCAAATATTTTAACAAGTGATATGCTTCTCAATATTTTCTCATTGTTTTGATTGTTGTGTTTTGTCATTGTTGGAGAATAAAGAAATGATCTTTATCTTGAATCTTATAATCATTTTGTATGATGAATAATGTTGGACAATAAAAGCATTAAATAAGTTATTAGGCACACAAATATTGCATATTCAAACGAATGTGAAAGATATTATGATAAACAATTCTAAAATCATTGCAACAACCATGATGGTCAATAATTTTCAAATAATAGATTATATTGTTCATCTATATTCCAAATAAATAACAATGTCGGAGTATCAAAAGAGTTTTGAATGTTCGAATGAAGTTGTCACTTTTTATAGAAATATTTATAATCTCATTGGTGTATTGTACTCGAACATATGTGCAATTACTTTAGAGGTACGTTCAGGTAATGTATGATAATTTCAAAAAATAATTTAGCACATCGGGAGAAGTACATGTAACCAAAATTTTGGAAAGTTAACTTTTATTTGGAGATAAAATTCATTCCCACCTCGTGAGGCGATGCATCAATGGGGTAGGCACCAATATGTCTAGAGACAGAGGAATGTAGTAGTTTATACAATGATAGATAAATACCAACAATTTTAATGACACAATTAGTTATTTCACATAGATATTTATGCATTGTTAGTATAAGTACCTTATTATAAAAATTATACGATCATAAAGTTTGACTATATGTTGGGTCAGAATGTTTCTTAAGTGTTTGAATAAAATTAGCGTTTTACCAAATGAATTAAAAGGAATTTTGCAATAGTATTGATGTATTGGACTTTAGCGACTATGAATGTTTCTATGAGAAAGATGAAAGAAAATATTAGTGTTTTTTGTATTAAGGATTTGTTTTTTATATATTTTAGTTGGGGGTTGTAAAACGTTATTTCACTCTTTTTATATTAAGACATCATTACGTTAATTCTAAATAAAAAAATTCACATGTGAATTCATTTGTTCTATATTTTATTTCATTCCTGAAATGAATGTTTAATAAATATATTACTTTATTTTACAAACTTACTCTGCGAAAATCATTCGATACCACGTGCATCGCACGTGCACTTTACTAGTATAGGATAAAATGTCTCTTAGATGGACAAAGGCTTATCCTCCAATAATTGTACCATATATGACACATCATTGTTAAACATACGGGGTTGTTCTTCAAACAATATCTGCAACCTATCAAATTTAATTGATGTCCAGGTATGTAACAATTTGGGTTTGAGATTGTGATAACAATATTTGGAACCTATCAAATTTCAACCAAACGGACTCTAATTCAATTCAGTAAAGAGGCTGTGATAGAAAGTCGAGAAACTTAATTAGGAGTGAATATATGGCATCGGAAGGTATGAAGATCATAATTTTGGCTAGTTATTACCTCTGTCTTGACGTTGATTATCATTTACAACTGTATTAAAATAGTGTGTTGAGGAGAGAGACGTCAATTTGAGCCACCCGACATTGATATTGAGACAGGCGGCACTTCTAACGCCGTCCATCTCTCCGCATCCAATGGTGGCCGGTGACCAGCTTTATGGAACCCGCGAATCCATAATGGTGGCCGGTGAAAATATTGGTGCACCCCGGGACTAGGTTGTAATAAATATATTCCTTTCCAGTGTTTAAATATTATCAAAAGTTCGAATGTATATCTCTCTCAATAAACTGCTGTTAGAGATGAAATTTTTTATTGATTTTGTTTCTAATTTCGACCAGCTCAATGTATTTTTATCATTATCATTATAGGCCAATCAATGATTTTTTCACTTAAAAATAATACTATCTTCACATTGCATCACCATGTCAAAAGCCTGGATAATTAAATAATAATAATAATAATAAAAATNATAATAATAAAGAATCTGTGTGTGCATGTTTTTAGGTCTTGTAAAAACACAGATGTCGCCGATTCTTTACAATTATGAGCACCACAGATAATTTCAGGCCGATCGAGTTTATGTTTTCTATTTTGCTATGCTATTTTATTGCTGACCAATGTTATTTCACAATTATACGAAACTTTGTCATTGTAAATGGGGCATGATATCACAGAATTAGAAGTTAAAATTCATGTATAACATGGAATTGAATTGAGCAGGGAACTTTATCGAGAAATTGAAAAATAAGATGAGTATTTTAATATAATACCGAAGCTTGTGAGAACATGGTTTCTTTAACAAACAAATTTGATCAGTGTTTAAACTATCTTTCTATGCGGACTTGGAGAAAAAAGGAAGAATTCGAAATTACAAAATTCTTATTTTTGGTGAGATGAGAGGAAATTAAATAAATATAAATGTTATACGTACTTATCCCAACACTCTTAAATAAAGATTTTTTGTTGTATAACTAATTAACTATACGTATCTTAACAACTAATCCTAATTTTAAGTGAATAGCTTTTAATGCAATTGATCTTTTGGTATTTCGAATTACAAGGATAGGGGAAATTTCTTTAACATTATGAGACGATTGTCCAAGAATATTGATACAAGTAAAATATGATCACAATATTAATAAAGAAACAAATATATGTGTTATATGTGCATATCAAATAATGGGAGTTGGTGATGTTTATCTTTTGTGATCTCACAATATACATATGTAACTTATTCAATCTATGACTTGAATCAATCATACATTTAACAGTTTTGGAAGTTTACGACATTTCTTATGTTAATCTCACTTTTTTGTTCTTCGTCTTAATTTGGGGATAAAGATTCAACTTTATAAGAGTACATACAACATTTTTGTGCATTAAACTTTTCTTTTTGTTGTGTATTAGTATTGAATTGGTATTTCACATCACATCAGCACTTCTTCTTTTGAGAAAATTACCTACTACACGTCTCCAAATCTCATTATAGCCCATTATACGAATATAAATTTTTTCATTCATCTTTACGAATCTTAATCCATTAAAACTTAATCCATTAAAACGAATCAATTATTTTTCTATTCCAACAAAGAACACGATATCTCATGCTATAGCATTTAACATGTTGCTCAACTAAAGCAATAATAAAATGACTAAAGAAGGCAACAAAATCATTATTAGAATGATTCATTACCCTTTTGTTTCGGCAGTGGAAGAAAAATCATCTCCTGCGACATAATCCCGTGGATAGGCTGTGGCAGGAGAGCTTGAGTGATTTCTGTAAAAAATAAAAAACTGAAAGTTGTTTTCTAGAGTTAATTTGATGTTCATCACTTCATCTATAAATTGATTATGGTTATTGATTGGTTTTTTCTTGTCTTATTTCTCGTTTATATTCGGTTTATTTTTACATTTGCTTTCTTTGCCTATTTGTTTTTTTTTTTTTTTTTATTTATTAGTAAAACGTAAAATAATAAACTTAACATTAACCAAAAATTCTAAATTAGTTTTTATATATTTTTTTCTGTATTTGAAAATAAACTGCATATAAATTATTCTTGTAATGGTTTATAAACATATAATAAAAGAATAAACTATATATAAATTTACAGTAGGAAAACCGGTTTGTAATCCTATGATAAACTAAAATTAAATTAGATATATAATATGTGATACCTTTTCCAGATCTTGAGTGGTTTTCTATTTTGTTGGTATTATGGTTTTAGTTTTTAGAAGAAAAAATAGTCTTAATTAATAAGGATAATTGACACAATTTAGGGAACTATGAGAGAGAGAAAGGATCAGTGTTTTGATTTGATTTCGCTTTCTATATAATTTCTACTTAATTAATTAGATTTCTTAATATGAATTCGTTGAAGGTTGTAATTAATTATTAACTACATCCAATGACGTTAAGTGGAAATAAGTTTCACAGCTCGTGAAATCGGTAAACTATGACAAAGGAATCGTTTACATGTACTTCAGCCTCTTTTTTTTCATGTTTAGGGATTTAATCTCAATTGAGTTTCTCTTTATTTTATAATAATAATTAAATCCAGATATAATAGATACGTGTTCTTTGATAGTTTATTCAATTGTTTTTTTGCCAATTGTTAATACATTTTTATTAATAATATAACAGGTTAAGAATAATAAAGAAAGTGTACGCAATTAAAAAAATAAAAATAAACAAATAACAAGCATTCCAATTTCACGTTGAATAGATGACAGTCAAAATAAAAGCATAAGAAATTAAATTTTTATTAGATCACTCAAATATGACCGGTCACTTCCAGTCGCTGAATAGCATAAGAAATTAAATATTTATGAGATAGCATAAGAAATTAAATACTTATTAGATAAAAGCAAATCTAAAGAGTTACTCCCGACAACATAAACATCGTGCCACCGTCACTTCGTCCGTCAGCCATCTTCATTGCAGCAACGGTAACATAAGTAAATACCAACAACCAACACGACAACGCCCATACCTACAGCGAGGACTGCCCCTGCTATTACGGAGGTTTCCATAGATTAGTCGAAACTAACTAAAAACTTTGTCACATGCTTATATATATATAATCATATAAATATATGAATATATAGAAAAGTTTGATTATATTTTAGATAGTATCTCTAAAAAATAAACTTATTATTATTTTGGGAATCTAAAAGTCAATTTTTTGGAACGAAATCACAAAGATTTTAAACATTGGATTTATTTGGACGGAAAATCAATTCCTTTGGCATGTAAATATACGCGTAGATGTTAATTATTTTGGCATGAAAATTTTAAATTTGATTTTATATGAAAATATTTTTTTTTTTTGGTACAATGAACCTTCCGGTTTCCGAATCCCCGAGGGGACCGACTAATCCGGAATCGAGCCGGGTAGGACCACAAGGGCGGCAAAGCTCTACCTCAAGAGTTTTAACACAGCTGCATTCCCAGGGCTCGAACTCGAGACCTCTGGTTAAGCTGAGAGAGACCCCAACCATCTCACCCACGTGCTCTTGGGTTTTTATATGAAAATATTGACTGCGTATATGGTTACCACAATCTGATCTGATCTCTTTCATTTAGCACGGCCCCATCTGATCTGTTTCATTTACATAACGAATGCCTCCTTTATTTATCTTACACGTACTAATTCTAGGAGGTCAAACAAGTAGACAGACTTTTTAACACAATAATTTATTTATAATACAAAATATCATGCTTTTTATTTATAATATAATATTTAATTAGATTCTGTAACAACATTTGCCGTATTTTTTTAGCTTAAAAATTGCAATTAATTATAAATTTAGTGATCACAACATGTCAGCATCACCAAACTAAATTACGTTCATATTTTTTATTTTTTTATTTTTTTTGTACCAAAAAAAAAGTATTCATATTTTTTATTTTATTTTTGTTCATTCTTGTTAGCTTCCCTTTGAATCGTGGACTAGCTGGTTCGGTTCGGCCCGAGCACACCGGTACCTGCAAAACCGAGCGGTTCAAGGACATCGTTTTTTAGTTACTACTCCCTCCGTCATTTTCCCTTAGTCATTTTTATTACATAGAACTTCATTCTTACCTGTTTTTTAGTTACTACTCCCTCCGTTTTATTTTAATTGTCGTTTGAGTGTACACTTTTTTTTGCTTATTAGTTTTTATTTTGGATAACTATGAACTAATTAGTTTTATAACTATCTAATATCCTAAAAATCTGTATTGATAACAGACGTGGAAAACTAAGGTGAGAGAAATTTGTTAAAAAGTATACATTAAATAAGATTTAAGAGATTTGAAAATCTAATGTACAGGATAAGACAACTAATTCCTATCAATACGTAATTTCGTTCTTTTCACCTAGAACAACAATCATTTTAAAACAGAGGGAGTATAATACTACTAAAATAATTAAAGACTTTTCAACCTAGATGTATCTTGTTTGTTTTGAAAATATTACTTATTATCATAAATTAAATAAAAATTACATTAAATGTGTTATATATTCTATCATTATCAATAATTTTCATAATAATTAGTTGCACGCAATAATATATATAACCTTAATTTTTTTATTGATTTACAACCCTACTTTGTTGTAATCATGGGCAGATCCATGTTTATAGGACCGACACAAGCCCTCATCCCAAAACATCTAGGATAAGGTATCTAACAACAATTGTGAGAATTTTTTTCATAATTTTAATCATGTCCTCAATTTTGAAAATAAAATTACAAGAAAGAAAATACATAATGAATTACTTTACAATTCAACCAATTATAATTTAATTCAGCTCATAACTTTATTAAAGTTATAACATAAACGTGGTACCCCAACTAAAAAGAAATATAATAAAATCTCAAAATTACAATTTTACTCTAAAAAATCTATTTTTTAATCGTGATGATAATTCTATTCTCTTTTTTGCAATATAATGTTTTCTCTAACGTCAAAATATATTTTTTTATATCTTGTTTAAGTAATGTATGTGAAATTCTAGCTATATGTTCATATTTATAAATTCGTCAATTATATAGTCGAGTTGAGTCAACTATACTATAATATAATTTTTTTTCATAAAAATTTTATGAGATATTTAATATTCGCATGTTTTATGTTATTACTGATAGTTAGTTCACTTTTAGTTATTNATAGTCAAATTGAGTGAACTATACAATATAAATTTTTTGTTCATAAAAACTTTAAAAATATATTATTTTCAATGATTTTCTTATGTTGAATTGAAAAAAGTTATGCTTTTTTTCATAAATATTTTTTAACTTATTGTTACTGTATTGTTGTGTTAAAGCTTAAAAATAAATTATGAATGAGAAAGATGACAAATTATAAAATTATAATTTATAAATTGTAATGACATTATGTTATTTTGATGGTATATTTTTTCTATTGACAAAATATTCCCCCAATATAAAATTATTTTGGATATGCCACTACAATTAGTTTTTCAATGGAACTTATAATACTGATTTGTTTATAATTCCAATGACACTTTTGTCACCGGTTGAAATATGGTCCCAAAAAAAAATTAACGGAATTTCACACAACAATAAATAGTGGTAATTGGAATCATTAAATCCATTAAAATTTCAATGTAATTTAATTTGATATTTGTTGAAATAGCCAATGAAATTTTCCGATGTAAGTTATACCAATGAATATCCGTTGGAGTTTTCAGCTAAATACATGCCTTCAGATTTTTCATTGCAATATAGTAATTTTTTTGTATTTCTTCTGAAACATTAAAATTTTTATGTAGTTGTTTTTGTTAGTACATATTCTTTTTTAAGAAATCACTCATTATTTTATCTCTAGATTACCCACTAATTTCTCAGTTGAGTTATATTTCTTACATATTAATTATTAAATAATAAAAATAATTATTATTTTATATATGTAATATAACATTTATATATTATATTTAAAAACTAATAGAAAATAAAAGGTTAAAAATTAGAATAATCATTTTTTCTTAAGATAAAAAATTAAAAGTTCTAACCTACATGGATTAAAATACAAATAACTATTGTCTATCACCTAAAATTTACACATATAAGTGACAAGCACAAAAATTAATAACCGTTTACAACTCAACTCATTTACATCGATAAATACAAGTCTTAAAAATTTATATTTACTTTTATTAATTATAAAATTTTTATTTATTACCTTTTCATATTTATTTGTAAGTGTTACGACTTAATTATATTTTTAATATTATATATATATATANTGCTATAAGTAAAATATTTGAAGAAAATAATAAATTGATTAGAAAAAATATAATACCAACATATATCAATTTTTATTTTTATTATACTATAAATCTATAAATTATGTACTATATAGTATAGTTAAAATGTGCCTTTCATTAAAATAAAGTTTTTAAAAAATTTTAAAAATATTTTTATCAAAAAAATCAATTTTTAAAATGAAACAAAAACTTATAAACTGAAATAGAATGATAAAAACTACTTTATAATAGGACAATAAATAACATTAAAAAAAGTAAATACGATATATTGCCAAATAAATGAATGTTGATTGCTTAAGATATCTCTTATATTTGATATATTTATAATAATAAATTTATAATTACAGTGATTAGTAAAAGAGATAAAGTTATAATTTATAATAAAGTTATAAGTATGAATACTAACAAATAAAATTCAGTTAACTAAAAGTAATTAAACATAGTTATCAAATATATTATAAAATATGTCAACTTTGAACATATATTTTTTTTCCTTAACTAAAAATATCACATTTGATACATATTTCTATCATGATGAATTGTATAAAATATATTGGTATACTTTTACGGGATTAATATAAATATATAAAATAATTTGTAAGATAAAAAACAATACATAAATAGCTTACATTCTATAATATATTACTTCAAATACACAAATTATTTTTAAATTGTCAGTATCGTAAACTACTTCTTTCAATTTTTATGTTAATCACTCAT
>BKCP01012637.1:0-10216 GCA_008636005.1 Striga asiatica
TATATTTACTATTTCCCATTGAATTTTTTAATGCTTAAACTTCTATTTTGAAACTTGGATATTGTGATGAAAGTATGTTATTCGTATTACAAATAGGTGATGTGTACGAGACCAAGATTTTCCGGGAATTTGATAAATTTTTCTATTTTAGTCTTTATTTACTATTTTCCGTAGAATTTTTTAATGCTTAAACTTTTGTTTCGAAACATGATTTTTGGTATGAAAGTATGTTATCCGCACTACCAATAACTGATGTGTGCGAGACAAAGTTTTTTTGAGGATGTTGATAAATTTTTTCTATTTTGGTCTTTATTTACTATTTCCATAGAATTTTTTAAAGCTTCAACTTTTGTTTCGAAACTTTATTTTTGTGATGAAAGTATATTATTCGCATTGCAAATAGGTGATGTGTGCGAGACCATGTTTTTTCGGGGACATTGTTAAATTTTTCTATTTTGGTCTTTTTCTATTTTGGTCTTTATTTACTATTTTCCATAGAACTTTTTAATTCTTAAACTTTAGTTTCGAAATATGATTTTTGCGATGAAAGTATGTTATTCGTATTGCAAATAGGTGATGTGTGGAAGACCAAGTTTTTTTGGGGACGTTGATAAATTTTCTATTTTGGACTTTATTTAGTATTTTCCATAGAATTTTTTATTCCTTAAACTTTAGTTTCGAAATATGATTTTTGTGATGAAAGTATGTTATCTGCATTGCAAATAGGTGAAGTGTGCGAGACCAAGTGTTTTTGGGGACGTTGATAAATTTTTCTACTTTGGTCGTTATTTACTATTTTCCATAGAATTTTTTTAATGCTTAAACTTTTGTTTCGAAACTTGATTTTTGTGATGCAAGTATGTTTTTTGCATTGCAGATAGGTGATGTGTGCGAGGNCGAGACAAAGTTTTTTTGAGGATGTTGATAAATTTTTTCTATTTTGGTCTTTATTTACTATTTCCATAGAATTTTTTAATGCTTCAACTTTTGTTTCGAAACTTGATTTTTGTGATGAAAGTATATTATTCGCATTGCAAATAGGTGATGTGTGCGAGACCATGTTTTTTCGGGGACATTGATAAATTTTTCTATTTTGGTCTTTATTTACTATTTTCCATAGAACTTTTAAATTTTTAAACTTTAGTTTCGAAATATGATTTTTGCTATGAAAGTATATTATCCGTATTGCAAATAGGTGATGTGTGCGAGACCAAGTTTTTTTGGGGACGTTGATAAATTTTCTATTTTGGACTTTATTTAGTATTTTTCATAGAATTTTTTATTCCTTAAACTTTAGTTTCGAAATATGATTTTTGTGATGAAAGTATGTTATCCGCATTGCAAATAGGTGAATTGTGCGAGACCAAGTGTTTTTGGGGACGTTGATAAATTTTTCTACTTTGGTCGTTTTTTGCTACTTTCCATAGAATTTTTTAATGCTTAAACTTTTGTTTCNCTACTTTGGTCGTTATTTACTATTTTCCGTAGAATTTTTTAATGCTTAAACTTTTGTTTCGAAACATGATTTTTGCGATGAAAGTATGCTTTTTGTATTTCAAATAGGTGATGTGTGCGAGACCAAGTTTTTTCGAGTATGTTGATAAATTTTTCTAATTTGATCTTTATTTGCTATTTTCTATAGAATTTTTTAATGCGTAAACTTTTGTTTCGAAACTTGATTTTTGTGATGAAAGTAAGTTATTCGAATTGCATATAAGTGATGTGTGCGAGACCAAGTTTTTTGGGGGATGTTGATAAATGTTTCTATTTTTGTCTTTATTTACTATTTTTCATAGAATAGTTTATTTCTTAAACTTTTGTTTCGATACATGATTTTTGGGATGAAAGTATGTTATTCGCATTACAACTAGTTGATGTGTGCGAGAACAAGTTTTTTCAGGTTCTTTGATAATTTTTTCTATTTTTGTCTTTATTTACTATTTTCCATAGAATTTGTAATGCTTGAACTTTTGTTTCGAAACTTGATTTTTGCGACGAAAGTATGTTATTCGCATTGCAAGTAGGTTATGTGTAAGAGACCAAGTTTTTTCAAGGATGTTGATAAATTTTTCATTTTGGTCTTTATTTACTATTTTCCATAGAATTTTTTAATTCTTAAACTTTTGTTTCGAAACATGATTTTTGGGATGAAAGTATGTTATTCGCATTTCCAATAGGTGATGTGTGCGAGACCAAGTTTTTCAAGGATGTTGATAAATTTTTCAATTTGGTCTATATTTACTATTTTCGTAGAATTTTTTAATAGTTAAACTTTTGTTTAGAAACATGAATTTTGGGATGAAAGTATGTTATCCGCGTTGCGAATAGTTGATGTGTGCGAGAACAAGTTTTTTCGGGGACGTTCATATATTTTTCTATTTTGGTCTTTATTTACTATTTTCATAGAATTTCTTAATTCTTAAACTTTTGTTTTGAAACTTGATTTTTGTGATGAAAGTATATTATTCGCATTGCAAATAGGTGATGTGTGCGAGACCAAGTTTCTTAGTGGACATTGATAAATTTTTCTATTTTGGTCTTTATTTACTATTTTCCATAGAATTTTTCAATTCTTAAACTTTAGTTTCGAAATATGATTTTTGCGATGAAAGTTTGTTAATCGTATTGCAAATAGGTAATGTGAGCGAGACCAAGTTTTTTCGAGGACGTTGATAAATTTTCTATTTTGGTCTTTATTTAGTATTTTCTATAGAATTTTGTAATTCTTAAACTTTAGTTTCGAATTATGATTTTTGCGATGAAAGTATGTTATTCGCATTGCAAATAAGTGATGTGTGTGAGGCAAAGTTTTTTCAGGGATGTTGATAATTTTTTCTATTTTGATCTTTATTTACTATTTTTCATAGAATAATTTAATGCTTAAACTTTTGTTTCGAAACTTGATTTTTGTGATGAAAGTATGTTATTGACATTGCAAATATGTGATTTGTGCGAGACCAAGTTTTTTCGGGGATGTTGATAATTTTGTTTCGAAACACGATTTTTGGGATGAAAATATGCCATTGGCATTGTAAATAGGTGATGTGTGCGAGACCAAGTTTTCTCAGGAACGTTGATAAATTTTTCTATTTTGGTCTTTATTTACTATTTTCCATAGAATTTTTTAATGCATAAACTTTTGTTTCGAAACATGATTTGTGTGATGAAAGTATTTTCGCATTTCAAATTGGTGATGTTTGCGAGACCAAGTTTTTTCGGGGATGTTGATAAATTTTTCTATTTTGGTCTTTATTAACTATTTTCCATAGAATTTTTTAATGCTTTAACTTGTGTTTTGAAACTTGATTTTTAAGATGAAAGTATTTTCGCATGGCAAATAGGTGATGTGTGCGAGACAAAATTTTTTCGGTGATGTTGATAAAATTTCTATTTTGGTCTATATTTACTATTTTCCATTGAATTTTTAAATGCTTAAACTTTTGTTTTGAAACTTGATTTTTGTAATGAAAGTGTGTTATTCATAATGCCAAATAGGTGATGTGACCGAGACCACGTTTTTCCGGGACGTTGATAAATTTTTCTATTTTAGTCTTTATTTACTATTTTCCATAGAATTTTTTAATGCTTAAACATTTGTTTTGAAACATGATTTTTGGGATGAAAGTATGTTATTCGCATTTCCAATAGGTGATGTGTGCGAGACCAAATTTTTTCGAGGATTTTGATAAATACTTCTATTTTGGTCTTTATTTACTATTTCCATAGAATTTTTTAATGCTTAAACTTTTGTTTCTAAACTTGATTTTTGTGACAAAATTATATTATTCGCATTGCAAATAGGTGATGTGTGCGAGACCAATTTTTTTCGGGGACATTGATAAATTTTTCTATTTTGGTATTTATTTACTATTTTCCATAGAATTTTTTAATTCTTAAACTTTAGTTTCGAAATATGATTTTTGCGATGAAAGTATTTTATTCGTATTGCCAATAGGTGAAGTGTGCGATACCAAGTTTTTTCGGGGATGTTGATAAATTTTTCTATTTTGGTTCTATATTTACTATTTCTCATTGAATTTTTTAATGCTTAAATTGTTGTTTCGAAACTTGATTTTTGCGGTGAAAGTATGTTATTCATATTGCAAATAGGTGATGTGAACTAGACCAAGTTTTTCCGGGATGTTGATAAATTTTTCTATTTTGATCCTTATTTACTATTTTCTATAGAATTTTTTAATGCTTAAACTTTTGTTTCGAAACATGATTTTTGGGATGAAAGTATGTTATTCGCATTTCCAATAGGTGATGTTTGCGAGACCAAGTTTTTTCGTGTATGTTGATAAATTTTTCTATTTGGTCTTTATTTACTATTTTCCATAGACTTTTTTAATACTTTCACTTGTGTTTCGAAACTTAATTTTTGTGATGAAAGTATTTTCGCATGGCAAATAGGTGATGTGTGCGAGACAAAATTTTTTCGGTGATGTTGATAAAATTTCTATTTTGGTCTATATTTACTATTTTCCATTGAATTTTTAAATGCCTAAACTTTTGTTTTGAAACTTGATTTTTGTGATGAAAGTGTGTTATTCATAATGCAAATAGGTGATGTGTCCGAGACCACGTTTTTCCGGGACGTGATAAATTTTTCTATTTTAGTCTTCATTTACTATTTTCCATAGAATTTTATAATGCCTAAACTTTTGTTTTGAAACATGATTTTTGGGATGAAAGTATGTTATTCGCATTTTCAATAGGTGATGTGTGCGAGACCAAATTTTTTCGAGGATGTTGATAAATATTTCTATTTTGGTCTTTATTTACTATTTCCATAGAATTTTTTTAATGCTTAAACTTTTGTTTCTAAACATGATTTTTGTGACGAAAGTATATTATTCGCATTGCAAATAGGTGATGTGTGCGAGACCAAGTTTTTTCGGGGACATTGATAAAATTTTCTATTTTGATATTTATTTACTATTTTCCATAGAATTTTTTAATTCTTAAACTTTAGTTTCGAAATATGATTTTTGCAATGAAAGTATGTTATTCGTATTGCAAATAGGTGAAGTGTGCGATACCATGTTTTTTCGGGGATGTTGATAAATTTTTCTATTTTGGTTCTGTATTTACTATTTCTCATTGAATTTTTTAATGCTTAAATTGTTGTTTCGAAACTTGATTTTTGCGGTGAAAGTAATTCATATTGAAAATAGCTGATGTGAACTAGACCAAGTTTTTCCGGGATGTTGATAATTTTTTCTATTTTGATCCTTATTTACTATTTTCTATAGAATTTTTTAATGCTTAAACTTTTGTTTTGAAACATGATTTTTGGGATGAATGTATGTTATTCGCATTTCCAATAGGTGATGTTTGCGAGACCAAGTTCTTTCACGTATGTTGATAAATTTTTCTATTTGGTCCTTATTTACTATTTTCCATAGAATTTTTTAATGCTTTAACTTTTGTTTCGAAACTTGATTTTTGTGATGAAAGTATTTTCTCATGGCAAATAGGTGATGTGTGCGAGACAAAATTTTTTCAGTGATGTTGATAAAATTTCTATTTTGGTCTATATTTACTATTTTCCATTGAATTTTTAAATGCTTAAACTTTTGTTTTGAAACTTGATTTTTGTGATGAAAGTGCGTTATTCATAATGCAAATAGGTGATGCGACCGAGACCACGGTTTTCCGGGACGTTGATAAATTTTTCTATTTTAGTCTTTATTTACTATTTTCCTTTGAATTTTTGAATGCCTAAACTTTTGTTTTGAAACATGATTTTTGGGATGAAAGTATGTTATTCGCATCTCCAATAGGTGATGTGTGCGAAACCAAATTTTTTCGAGGATGTTGATAAATATTTCTATTTTGGTCTTTATTTACTATTTCCATAGAATTTTTTAATGCTTAAACTTTTGTTTCTAAACTTGATTTTTGTGACGAAAGTATATTATTCGCATTGCAAATAGGTGATGTGTGCGAGACCAAGTTTTTTCGGGGACATTGATAAATTTTTCTATTTTGGTATTTATTTACTATTTTCCATAGAATTTTTTAATTCTTAAACTTTAGTTTCGAAATAGGATTTTTGGGATGAAAGTATGTTATTCGTATTGCAAATAGGTGAAGTGTGCGATACCAAGTTTTTTCGGGGATGTTGATAAATTTTTCTATTTTGGTCTATATTTACTATTTCTCATTGAATTTTTTAATGCTTAATTTTTGTTTCGAAACCTGAATTTTGCAGTGAAAGTATGATATTCATATTGCAAATAGGTGATGTGATTGAGACCAAGTTTTTCCGGGACATTGATAAATTTTTCTATTTTGGTCTTTATTTACTATTTTCCATAGAATTTTTTAATGCTTAAAGTTTTGTTTCGAAACATGATTTTTTGGATGAAAGTATGTTATTCGCATTTCCAATAGGTGATGTGTGCGAGACTAAGTTTTTTCGACGATGTTGATAAATGTTTCATTTTTGTCTATATGTACTATTTTCATAGAATTTTTTAATAGTTAAACTTTTGTTTCGAAACATGAATTTTGCGATGAAAGTATGTTATCCGCATTGCAAATAGTTGATGTGTGCGAGAACAAGTTATTTCGGGGACGTTCATATATTTTTCTATTTTGGTCTTTATTTACGATTTGCATAGAATTTCTTAATGCTTAAACTTTTGTTTCGAAACTTGATTTTTGTGATGAAGTATATATTATTCGTATTGCAAATAGGTGATGTGTGCGAGACCAAGTTTCTTCCTTGACATTGATAAATTTTTCTATTTTGGTCTTTATTTACTATTTTCTATAGAATTTTTTAATGCTTAAACTTTTGTTTTGAAACATGATTTTTAGGATGAAAGTATGTTATTCGCATTTCCAATAGGTGATGTATGCGAGACTAAGTTTTTTCGATGATGTTGATAAATGTTTCATTTTGGTCTATATGTACTATTTTCATAGAATTTTTTAATAGTTAAACTTTTGTTTCGAAACATGAATTTTGGGATGAAAGTATGTTATCCGCATTGTAAATAGTTGATGTGTGTGAGAACAAGTTTTTTCGGGGACGTTCATATATTTTTCTATTTTGGTCTTTATTTACTATTTCCATAGAATTTTTTAATGATTAAACTTTTGTTTCGAAACTTGATTTTTGTGATGAAAGTATATTAATCGTATTGCAAATAAGTGATGTGTGCGAGACCAAGTTTCTTCCTGGACATTAATAAATTTTTCTATTTTGGTCTTTATTTACTATTTTCCATAGAGTTTTTTAATTCTTAAACTTTGGTTTTGAAATATGATTTTAGCAACGATGAAAGTATGTTATTCGTATTGCAAATAGGTGAGTGTGCGAGACCAAGTCTTTTTGGGGACGTTGATAAATTTTTCGACTTTGGTCGTTATTTACTATTTTCAATAGAATTTTTTAATGTTTCAACTTTTATTTCGAAACATGATTTTTGCGAATGAAAGTATGTTTTTTGCATTGCAAATAGGTGATGTGTGCGAGACCAAATTTTTTCGGGTATGTAGATAAATTTTTCTATTTTGATCTTTATTTACTATTTTCAATAGAATTTTTTAATGCGTGACTTTTGTTTTGAAACTTGATTTTTGTGATGAAAGTATGTTATTCGAATTGCAAATAGGTGATGTGTGCGAGACCAAATTTTTTCGGGTATGTAGACAAATTTTTCTATTTTGATCTTTATTTACTATTTTCAATAGAATTTTTTAATGCGTGACTTTTGTTTTGAAACTTGATTTTTGTGATGAAAGTATGTTATTCGAATTGCAAATAGGTGATGTGTGCGAGACCAAGTTTTTTCGGGGATGTTGATAATTTTCTCTTTTTTTGTCTTTATTTACTATTTTCCATAGAATAGTTTATTGCTTAAACTTTTGTTTCGATACATGATGTTTGGGATGAAAGTATGTTACTGCATTGCAAATAGTTGATGTGCGAGACCATGTTTTTTCGGGGATGTTGATAAATTTTTCTATTTTTGTGTTTATTTACTATTTTCCATAGAATATTTTATTGGTTAAACTCTTGTTTCGAAACTTGATAATTGTGATGAAAGTATGTTATTCGCATTGCAAATAGGTGAAGTGTGCGAGACCATGTTTTTTCGGGGATGTTGACAAATATTTCATTTTGGTTTTTATTTATATTTTTATAGAATTTCTTAATGCTTAAACTTTTGTTTCGAAATATGATGTTTGGGATGAAAGTATGTTATTCGCATTACAACTAGTTGATGTGTGCGAGAACAAGTTTATTCAGGTTCTTTGATAAATTGTTCTATTATTGTCTTTATTTACAATTTTCCATAGAATTTGTAATGCTTAAACTTTTGTTTCGAAACTTTATTTTTGCGAAGAAAGTATGTTATTAGCATTGCAAATAGGTGATGTGTAAGAGACCATGTTTTTTCAGGGATGTTGATAAATTTTTCATTTTGGTCTTTATTTACTATTCTCCATGGAATTTTTTAATGCTTAAACTTTTGTTTCGAAACATGATTTTTGGGATGAAAGTATGTTATTCGCATTTCCAATAGGTGATGTGTGCGAGACCAAGTTTTTTCGATGATGTTGATAAATGTTTCATTTTGGTCTATATTACTATTTTCATAGATTTTTTTAACAGTTAAATTTTTGTTTCTAAACATGAATTTTGGGATGAAAGTATGTTATCCGCATTGCAAATAGTTGATGTGTGCGAGAACAAGTTTTTTCGGGGATGTTCATATTTTTTTTATATTCTGGTCTTTAATTACTATTTTCATAGAATTTTTTAATGCTTAAACTTTTGTTTCGAAACTTGATTTTTGAGATGAAAGTATATTATTCGCATTGCAAATAGGTGATGTGTGCGAGACCAAGTTTCTTCCTGGACATTGATAAATTTTTCTATTTTGGTCTTTATTTACTATTTTCCATAGAATTTTTTAATTCTTAAACTTTGGTTTCGAAATATGATTTTTGCGACGATGAAAGTATGTTATTCGTATTGCAAATAGGTGAGTGTGCGAGACCAAGTGTTTTTGGGGACGTTGATAAATTTTTTTACTTTGGTCGTTATTTACTATTTTCCATATAATTTTTTAATGCTTAAACATTTGTTTCGAAACATGATTTTTGCGATGAAAGTATGTTTTTTGTATTTGAAATAGGTGATGTGTGCGAGACCAAGTTTTTTCGGGTATGTTGACAAATTTTTCTAATTTGATCTTTATTTGCTATTTTCTATAGAATTTTTTAATGCGTAAACTTTTGTTTCGAAATTTGATTTTTGTGATGAAAGTAAGTTATTCGAATTGCATATAAGTGATGTGTGCGAGACCAAGATTTTTGGGGGATGTTGATAAATTTTTTTATTTTTGTCTTTATTTACTATTTTCCATAGAATAGTTTATTGCTTAAACTTTTGTTTTGATACATGATTTTTGGGATGAAAGTATGTTGTTCGCATTGCAAATAGTTGATGTGTGCGAGAACAAGTTTTTTCAGGTTCTTTGATAATTTTTTCTATTTTTGTCTTTATTTACTATTTTCCATAGAATTTGTAATGCTTGAACTTTTGTTTCGAAACTTGATTTTTGCGATGGAAGTATGTTATTCGCATTGCAAGTAGGTGATGTGTAAGAGACCAAGTTCTTTCAAGGATGTTGATAAATTTTTCAATTTGGTCTTTATTTACTATTTTTCATAGAATTTTCTAATGCTTAAACTTTTGTTTCGAAACATGATTTTTGGGATGAAAGTATGTTATTCGCATTTCCAATAGGTGATGTGTGCGAGATCAAGTTTTTTCAAGGATGTTGATAAATTTTTCAATTTGGTCTATATTTACTATTTTCGTAGAATTTTTTAATAGTTAAACTTTTGTTTCGAAACATGAATTTTGGGATGAAAGTATGTTATCCGCATTGCGAATAGTTGATGTGTGCGAGAACAAGTTTTTTCGGGGACGTTCATATATTTTTCTATTTTGGTCTTTATTTACTATTTTCATAGAATTTCTTAATGATTAAACTTTTGTTTTGAAACTTGATTTTTGTGATGAAAGTATATTATTCGCATTGCAAATAGGTGATGTGTGCGAGACCAAGTTTCTTAGTGGACATTGATAAATTTTTCTATTTTGGTCTTTATTTACTATTTTCCATAGAATTTTTCAATTCTTAAACTTTAGTTTCGAAATATGATTTTTGCGATGAAAGTTTGTTAT
>BKCP01012670.1:0-11154 GCA_008636005.1 Striga asiatica
CAGGCATTTAATGCTGACAGGCTTTATGTCTTAGCTAAGAGGAGTAGGTCCGCAGGCTATGATGTCCCATCCATCTAGCCAATGATTGCCCTCCAAGTGGTATTATTATACCATTATAGAGATCGGCATCCTCCGTTGTAGAGGCCCGCTCTGGGACCCCAAGTCGGCACCTCGGCATCTTGCTTTCATCTGTTTCCCTGGTCCCGGGGAATCTTTCTTTCAGTCCGTCATTTTTCAGCCCGGCACCCGTGGCGTCGTAATCGAAAATACCGAACTGACGAATGGTCTCCCGGCGATGCCAGGGTCAAAAAGTTTTCCGGTCCGGCTCGGCACTCTATGGGTGGACCGGATCTCTGGTTCGGCTCTCGGAATTGTGTGGTCCGGTTCAGTCTCATGGGCGAACTCGGATGTCAACATATAGGCCCCCGGGCTCGGAGAGGGTGTGCTTCGGCATCCTCTGTGAGGCCGTCATTTCAGAATACGTCTGAGGTCGGCGCAGGACTCGGACTTGGACTAATTGCAACCACCATTCGCCCGTTATCTCCAGACTTGAAGCGACGTCTCATTTAATGCGTCGTGACCGTTACGCTTCTTGTCGGTTACGAAAAGGTGCGCCGGTTCAGAACCTTTACACGTGTCACTCGTTAAGTGGTGCTCTCCAAACGACGTGTCGTCTTAATGAAACTGCGACTTTTGGGGCGCGTGGCTTCCACGCGGCCATTTACGAACCATTGGATCGTTTCGCTCCCAACCGTTGGATCATATCATTGATTTTGAATTTTGAATGCTGCGCCACGTGTGTGGCTATGATTGGTTGTCTGTGTGTATATATATATCCATCTTCTTCCTAGAGGAACTTTTACGAGCTTTCAGAATTTTCGAGCAAACGAATCTCTTGAGCAATCAGACTTCCGAGCGGAATTTCAGAGCAGTTTCAAGGCTTTTCAGGCTTCTTGGAGATCTCCGAACCGGTAATTCCGTTTTCCCGAAACCTTCCTTTTTATTTTCGATTATGTCGAATTCTTCTGGGCCTGCTACGAACCTTCCCGCCGGAGATGGCGGATTTACGGCGGAGGAGACGGGGGAGTTGGTGGTTTACTCCCCTCCGACGGCGGAGAAGATGCGACCACTTAGGGTCACTCCGATCTCGGCTGTTCGCGTTACGTCAGCGGCGGTGGGGGTGGGCCCGCGCCGAGAGGGCCCTTCGGATTTTCCCACTGTCGAGATTATCGACCTCGGCTCCGATCGGTCCGGTGGTGGCGAAGTTGAGAAAGGGGATTGCACTGTTCCCTCCGAGGATTCGGACGTCGATGCCGAGCTGGTCGACGAGACACTCCGGGGTGACACCCATGGGAGAGAGCGGGTCCCTATGGGCCGTGAGGACTCCGAGACTGATGCCGCTGTCGAAAGCGCGACCTCGGCTCCCCTTGGATGTTGGCGCCGCCCTGCGCGTGTATGGCCATCTGTTGCCTCGGCGACTGCCTGGACGACGGCGTCGGTATTAAGGGACGTCGATCTAGCCCAGCTGCGGGGGAAGGCTAGCTTCGGTGCCGGGGTAAGGGTTTTCGCCCCCTACGCCGGGGAGCGCATTCACTGCCCCCCGCCGGGCTGCATCGGCGTGTACCGTTCCAGCATTTTGCTCGGTCTCCGATTCCCTTTGCCAGGAGCTTTGAGCGACATACTTAGCGGGATCGGCATCGGCATTAGCCAGCTCGTCCCGACAGTCTTTGCCCGGCTGGTCGGCCTTATAGTCCTCTTCCGCCAGCAGGGCTGGGCTGATCCCACTTGCGACGAGGTGAAGGCCCTCTTCGATTTCAAGAAATCCGGGGAGTCCGGCAATTACTATAGCTCGGTATCTCCCGGTGTAGAAAAGTCCTTGATTCACAAGATCCCGGAGTCGCTGCACGGCTATATGCCGGAGTGGTTTTGGGTCGGCGGCGAATGGAGGACGCCCAACACGACTCGGCACCTGTCGACCGATTTCATATCTGGCCCTTGTGAGTTATTTTACTTCCGTTCATTTCCGCCCTTCTAATTTATTGTCCTTCCCTGCTAACAGGTCGGTGTTTGCAGTTCAGTCCACAACCCCCACGTTGAGCCGAGTGACGAGCTAGTCGCGAAGGTCGAAACCTTACTCGGACTTGCTGCGGAAAAGCGCAACTACTGGAGTCTTGTTGCGGAGGAGAGTCTGATTCAGCACAACCTCTGCCCCGAGTACAACAGCAAACACTTCGAGCCCGGTACTTCTATCATTTCAATTCCCATTTGCCTGTGTGAATATTCTTATACTCGTTTTCACCCTTGCTTTTTCCTCTCATTTGACAGTATACTACCCCCTCCATCGCGAGTGCGGGTTCGGCTCAGTGAAGGAAGCTAACAAATACGCACGCGCACATCCGAGCTCCCTGAAAGACCGAAAAATGGCCAGCCGCATGGATTTCCTAACAAGGCAGTCAAAAAGGAAGGCGCCGTCGTCAAGCTCGGCAGGTGTCTCAAATCCTGCTCCGCCGAAACCGGCGTCTAAGACCTCCCTCCCCAGAGATGCTGAGGTGACTTCTGGTCCGGCCCCAGTCGTCCCCGCCCCCGCTCCTGTAGGTGGACGGGAGAGCCGGGCAAGTGCCCGCGAGGCCGGCGCCGACCGTAGTCGAGGTAACGCCGGTCAGGGCGCGGCTGTTCGTCAGAGGAAGCGACGGATCCTCACTGAGGAGCCGGAGGAACCCGCAGGGGGCGAAGCCGCGGCGAGAGACAGCCCCCCGCCGTCCCCGAAAAAGAAGAAGGTCTCCGAGGTTCCGGGGGCCGCCACCGCGAGCGAGAGGTCGGCCTTTGTTCACCAGGCCGGATCTTCAACCTACATTCCGGTGGATCCGAGTGTCAAGGCCAGCCTCATGAAAAGTCTTGAGCGGTTCCCGGATCAATGGTTCCTCGACTCCACGGCGGCAGTTTCGCTCGACTTGCCCAACCCCTACCGCCTGCCGGGGGAGGTGACGTCCGCTGCGCAGGCCGTGATGGCTTCCTGGACGCCGACTGCCGAGACGGCCGTGTCCATGCTCTCACCGACTCAACTCATTCAGCATTCGGTGGCGTCCATGGGTCGAACTATGGTCGAGATGGTCCACGCCGCCCTGGCCATGCAGAAGGAGGCCGACGCCCGCGACAAGGCCGAGGAGGACCTGGCCACCGCGAAAGGTCGGATCAGCGAGCTGAAGGACGAGGTCAGGAAGACCTCGTCCTTGGAGAACGAGCTGATCCTTCAGCGTGGGGCAGTTGCCGTGGCGGAGAGGGCGGCAGCCAAGGCTGCCGAGGACCTGGCTCGCGAGAGGGCGGCGTGGGCCCAAAAGATGGAAGAGGTGGAGGTAAAGCGGGCGATGGAACTGTCGGAGAGTGAGAAGCGCTGTGCCGACGAGATTCGCGGGCTTGAGGAGAGGCATAAAGCCGACCTCGCCCATCTCGCCGAGCTACACGCGGCCGAGATCGTCGAGCTCAAGAGGAAGCACGAGGAGGAGGCCACCGAGCTGGCGGATTATGGGAAGAGGTTGACCTCCCAACTCACCCTCCTGAAGGAGGCCGCCAAACAGATTGATGGTGAACCCATCGCTCTCCCTCCGCCGGCAACCTTTGCTGAGGTCCAGGCTCAGTATTTCGAGGAGATGAGGGAGAGCATGGATATGGCGGCGGCCTTCAACCTCTACTGGCTGTTCCAGAGGCTGGATGCCGGTGTGCTGTCTCTCGACGACTTCCGGGCTATTCTCTCCGAAAAGGCGGGTCGGCACGACTTGGACTTCGAAGGCCAGGTTTGCGAGATCGACCCCGATGAAGCCGCGGTGGTCCGGAAGAACCGGGGTTGGGATGACGACATCATCATCGGCTTCGAGAAGTTCGGCGCCGTCCCGACCCTGGAGACGTGGAGATTGGCCCCCGGGGAGCTTCTGCCGGCGTATAAGCCGTTCGCCCCCGAGCCCGAGCCCGAGTCTCGACCTAGACGCGGGGTCGTGCTGTCGGTGATCGCCGAGATGGAAGAGGCGGAGAAGGCTGCGGCTGCGGCAAAGGCAGCGGCGGATGCCGAGGTGGGGGTCGGGACCTCGGGGTCGAGGGAAGCCGATGCAGCGGAGGTGGGAGAGGCGAAGGCCGGCGCAGAGGGTGCCGAGGAGGCGTGCGCGGAGGCCGTCAATGCCGGCGTCACTGATGCCGCGGAGACGGGTGCGGAAGCCGAGGTGGTTATCGGGGGTCTCGACTCTGCCGCCTGATGGGGCTCTTTAGGCCTGCGTGCCTGGATATTTTGACCGCGTGTGGTCTTCTCTTTTTTCGGCTTTTAATTTATGAACGATTTGCCTTTTTTGACCTGCGAGCCATTTTAAAACTCGGATTATGAATATTTTCGTATTTTGAATGGGCATTGTTATCTAGTCATTTATGAATGTTCTTCCGCGTTTTCGATATTTGCAAGTGTGGGCTTAATGCCGTTTTGCATGTTTACTTATTTTTACGTTGAATGAATGTGTTTACGTGTTTTTCTGCAAGCATAGGCTTAGTGCCGTTTTGCATATTTACTTATCTTTACGTGACCGAGTCGGATGTCGAGATCGGTACTTTTCCTCTTTCTTACGCGGCCGAATCCGGGGTTGGACTTGGCTCCTTATATTTGTTTCGTATACTTTGTTCCTTACGTTGGCGCAGTGGCCTCACCGGGCTACTTTGCCGAGCCCGGCTCGTGAAGGCCGGGCCATCGTACTGACCCGACCTGCACATAATTATGTGGCAGCTTACCGGACCGGTCTCGAATTTGGACTCGGTGGTATTTGTATTATTGGCCTGACTGGACTTCCTAGTTGAGTCCAGCTAGTGCCGACCCGGTCATCGTACTGATCCCGGCCGACACTTCGTTCCTTACGTTAATTACGCCGCTTCGACTCGATCTGTACTTAAGGTAGGAGCAAAATTACAAGGTAAGGAACAGAAAACATAAATTTTTACGGGCTTCATCAATTTTTTACAAGAGTAATGTTATAAAAGAGAAAATACAACGTTGTCCTAGACCTATTGATAAAATTTTTTCAAAAAGGCCGCGTTCCACGGGTATTGGTGGGGGGTGCCGTCCAGGTGCTCGAGACGGTAGGCCCCATGCGGGAGGGCTTCGCTGATTTTGTAGGGCCCTTCCCATTTTGGTTTTAGCGGTCCGGGGTCAGGCCCCGTTACCCTCTTCAGCACTAAGTCGCCGACCTGGTAGGAGCGGGATTTAACTCGAGAATTAATGTATCTCTCACTTCGTCTCTTGTACGCCGCGTTTCTAAGCTCGGCTTGTGACCGATGCTCATCTATCAGGTCGAGACTTGCTCTCAACAGCTCGGAATTAGACTCCTCTTCGAAGTTGGTTACTCGAAAGGTTGGAGCGCCGAGCTCGACAGGTACCATTGCTTCTGTCCCGTATGCTAGGGAAAACGGCGTCTCTCCCGTAGATGATCTCGCTGTCGTGCGGTACGACCAGAGTACGTTTGGGAGTTCTTCCGGCCAGACCCCCTTCGCGGCTTCAAGACGGACCTTGAGCCCGTGCTTGATGATTTTGTTCACTGCTTCCACTTGGCCATTGGACTGGGGGTGGTAAGGTGTCGAGAAGAAATGCTTGATGTTATGCTCTTCGCAAAATGCCTCTAGCTTCTTCCCCTCGAACTGTCTCCCGTTGTCGGTGATTATGGAGTTCGGCACCCCGAAGCGGCATATGATTGACTTCCACAGGAAGTCGATCATCTTCTGTTCGGTGATGGTAGCGAGTGGTTCGGCTTCAGCCCATTTCGTGAAATAGTCCACGGCGACGACCGCGTACTTCACTCCGCCTTTTCCGGTGGGTAGGGGGCCGATCAGGTCGACACCCCACTTGGCGAACGGCCACGGGCTAAATATTGACTTTAATGGCTGCGAGGGTTGGACGATGTTCGGCGCGAACGTTTGACATTTTGCGCATCTCCGAGCCATGTCCAAGGCGTCTTTCTTCAGGCTGGGCCAATAATATCCTTGCCTGAGAACTTTGTGGGCGAGAGCGTAACCGCCTGAGTGGTTTCCGCATACGCCTTCGTGAATCTCCTTCAGAACGTACTCGGCACTCTTCTCGTCCACGCACTTGAGCAAGGGTGCCGAGTATCCTCTCTTGAACAGTTCGCCGGCCACGATCGTAAATCGAGCTGCCCGGGTACGGAGCTGTCTGGCCTCTTTTGGGTCAGACGGCAACGCGCCGGTCTCAAGATACGACCGGATCGGGATCATCCAGTTCGGTTCTTCGTCTGCAACGGTCTGGTCGGCGCTCATTATGGAGGTGCCGAGTACGGAAGGTTGTTCCTTGTGGGCGACCTGTACATAGTCGACGCTCTCCACCCCGGCACTTGAGGCGAGACGGGCCAAGGCGTCAGCTTGTACGTTCTCCGTTCGCGGGATATGCTCTGTTCGGGTCCGGAGTTTGGCTAGCTTCTTCTTCACTAGCCCCAGATAGGGAACCAGCCTCGGCTCTTTGACCTCGAACTCCCCGGAAATTTGTTTGACCATTAACATGGAGTCGGAGTATATGACGAGGTCGGTCAGGCTCATGGCTTTGGCTAGGTCGAGCCCGGATAGCAATGACTCGTATTCGGCTTCGTTGTTGGTCGCCGGGAAGAGGTATTGAATCGAGTGACAGAATAGCCTTTTTTGAGGATCTACGAGGACGACTCCTCCACCTGCTCGTCCGGCAGTGGAGGACCCATCCACGTACATCACCCAGGGTTCTTCGCCCTTCGCTTCCTCGACTCCCGGCGTGAACTCGGCTATGAAGTCCGATAGTACCTGCCCCTTCATTGCTGTTCGGGGTCGGTACCGGATGTCGTATTGTCCCAGCTCTACTGTCCATTTGACCATTCGACCCGAAGTGTCGGGTCGGTGTAGGATTTGTCTTAGCGGGTAGGCTGTGAGGACCGTGATTGAGTATTCCAGGAAATACGGCCTGAGTTTTCGAGCTGCGGTCACCAAGGCGAAGGCAAGCTTCTCCATAGGCGGGTACCTCAGCTCGGCGTCGTGAAGAGCCTTGCTCACGTAGTAGATCGGGAATTGGCCTGAATCATCCTCCCGAATCAGGGCGGCACTTACGGCCACCTCGGAAATTCCCAGGTACAGATATAACATTTCACCTGGACGGGGCTTTTGCATTGTCGGAGCCTGGCTGAGAGTTTCCTTGATTGCCTCCAACGCCTTTTGGCAGGCCGGCGTCCACTCGAACTTGTGGTTTTTCTTGATGGCGTCGAAAAAAGGTTTGCAGCGATCGGTGGACTTCGAGATAAACCGGCTCAAGGCGGCGAGTTTGCCAGTCAGGCTCTGGACTCCTTTGATTGACGTCGGCGGTCGAAGATCTTGCACCGCTCTGATTTTCTCGGGGTTTGCGTCGATGCCGCGCTGGCTGACTATGTACCCTAAGAATTTTCCTGACCCAACACCGAAAGTACACTTTTTGGGATTTAACTTCATGGAATAATCACGCAAAATGGAAAACATTTTATTAAGATCGTTTACATGATTGGACGCGTACACAGACTTAACTAACATATCATCTACATACACTTCCATACATTCACCTATCAAGCTAGCAAACATCTTATTAACTAGGCGTTGATAGGTGGCCCCGGCATTCTTCAACCCGAACGGCATCATGGTGTAGCAGTAAAGTCCACGTGCCGAGTAGAAGGAGGTATGCTCCTCGTCGTCCGGATGCATGGGAATTTGATTGTAGCCGGAGTACGCGTCCATGAAGCTCATCAGCTCGTGACCTGACGTAGCGTCGACCATGTAGTCGATGTGAGGGAGGGGATAGCTGTCTTTGGGGCATGCCTTGTTTAGGTCGGAGAAATCAATGCACAACCGCCATGCCCCGCTGCTTTTTTTCACGAGTACCGGGTTGGCCACCCAGGTCGGGTACCGGACTTCGCGTATGTACTCGTTGTCCTTGAGCTTGGTCACCTCCTCTTCCAGGGCTTGCTGTCGGTCGGGGCCGAGCTTCCTCCGCTTTTGCACAACCGGTTTGACTGTGGGGTCGACCTGCAATCGATGGCAGGCGACCTGCGGGTCGATGCCGACCATGTCCTCGTGGGTCCATGCAAAGACGTCCGCGTTTTTCCGGAGGAACTCGGTCAGTTCGGCCTTCATTGGCCCCGGCAGCTTGCTCCCGATCCGGAGTTGTTTCTGACAGGTCTCTTCGTCGATGAAGATGACCTCGACTTCATCCATTGGCTCGGCCCTCTTCGTCCCCCGTTTTTCTTCGTATTGTGTCCGAGGGTCGAGCTCGTCTTCCTCCGTGATCGGCCTTTTGCCGGCCCTTCTCCCCCTGTTCCCGTCGAGGTCGTCTTCGACCCCGCCCTCGACAGGATCCGTCACCTCGGCGCCCGGGGCCGAGTTGTCCGCTCCAACGTTTGGCTCCGCGGCTGTCGGGTCGGCACCCGTCGGGGTCAGGGGATGCGAACCTGTCTGGTTTCCCAGCATGCGGTTGCCCCCATCACCGTCGTGTGCCAACTCGGTATCCGCCACCCCGGCGTCTTCCTGTAAGTCCGCCATGTTTATCTCGGTGCGCGGGATGGTTAGGATGCATTCCCGCGCTTCCCTTTGGTCTCCTCGGTGCGTCCCTTCCCCATCGGGGGTTGGGAATTTGAGCGAGTAGTGGAAGATGGAGACGGCGGCCTTCAGTTTATAAAGTGCCGTCCTTCCCAGGATGGCATTGTACTCGCTCGGGCAGTCCACGATTTTGAAGGTTTCTAAGATTGTCTTCGTGGGCTGCCCTCCTTCTCCGAAACGGATCGGCAATGTGACCTGTCCGACTGGGGCGATGGTCTGGCCATTGAAGCCTTGGATTCGCTCCCGGCAGGGCTGCACCTCCTTCCTATCAATCCCCATCTTCTTGAAGGTTTCGTAATAAAGAATGCTGGCGTAGGCCCCGGTGTCGACCATGATGCGATGGATCTTAATCGCCATGATCGGCGCCGTGATCACCAGGGCGTCGGAGTGGGGATGATCGAACAGGAAGGCGTCTTCATCGGTGAATGTGACGGTGTTAGGGGTCGGCTCCGGCGCCGGCCTGCTGTGGGCGTGCATCACCCTTTGCCCGGCATGGTAGGCCTGTCGGGCGTAGGCCTTGGTCTGTCTCCTGGAGAGGAGGGATTCGCCCCGGCTGGTGTTGACACGCCGGGATGGGTAATTAGCTGGGTCGGCTCCGGTGCGAGGGGACCGGTCTCTTTTTCTGCCCCTGGAGGTGCCGGCCTCGTCTTGGTGGGTGGGGCAGAAGGTCATGATTTCGTGGGGACCGCCCTGCTGCGGTTTCTTCCTCCGAGGATTTACATCGGCATCCTCGTCACTGTCGGGGTTTTCCTCAAAACGCCCCCCTTTCTTCCTCTTGTCTCCGGAGTGGGTGAACTTCCGAAGTTGGGGGTCATCGATCAGCTTCAGGAGTGCCGAGATCAAATTCCGGCACTGATCAGTGTTATGCCCGTGCGCCTTGTGGTAGGTGCAGTAGCGGGTCTTGTCTACTTTGTCCTTGTCGGTGAACATCGGCTTGGGGTCCGGTAATAACCCCTTGGCCTTGATCTCCTCGTAGACCGCCGCGGCACCTACCGAGAAGACGCCCTGATAGCTTTCTTTCAGCTCTTCGGCCCTCTGCCTCCGCTGGGCTCGGATCTCAGCAAAGGACTTACTTGGCTTTCCCGACTTCTCCTCTTTTGTTTTCGCCTTTGCTGGTGCCGGCGCAGGTGTGGCGTCGAAGGTCGGGATGGATGATGATTCCTCCGCCATGATGTATTCCTGGGCGCGGGTGAGGAACTCTTGGTAGGTGGTCGGCTTGTTCTGGCACAGGGACCACCTGAACAGCGTCTTCGGTCTGAGTCCGCCCTGGGCCGTGATGAGCAGGGCGTCGGGGTGGCACCGCTCCATATTTTGGACCCGGTCATTGAACCTGGCGATGTAGTCCTTCAAACTCTCAGTCTCGCCCTGCACGATGTTGGAGATTGATTCCTTGGGGGCGAGATTGATCTGCGATCCGATGAAGTGGGACCGGAACGCCGACCCGAGCTGCGCCCAGGTCGAGATGGAGCGGGGGTATAGGGAATGGTACCACCTCTGCGCCTTAGGCCCTAACGTCAGGGAGAACATGCGGCAGCGCAGGGCGTCGGAGGCGCCGTGCAGGTCCATCCACGAGGTGTAGAGGCCGAGGTGTGAGTCGGGATCCGAGCTCCCGTCATAGAGGCCGAGCTGGGGTATTTGTATCCCCTTCGGGACAGCCTCTTGTAGGATATCAAGGGAGAGAGGCGAGGCGTTGTCCGCGACCCGAGGTGTCGGTCGCGTACGGGTTGGTTGGTGAGCTGGGAGTGAGAACTCACTTCTAGTGGGCTGCCGACCTTCAAGCTCGGCAATTCTGCGTTTGAGGGCCGCGACTTCCTCAGTGTCGTGGTCGATGGCTTTGCCCCGCCTGATCACCTCCCGAAGGTCATGGTTGGCGTGGCTCTTGTCACCTAGGCGCTGGTGGACAGAGCGGCGAACGACCGGGAGGCTTCGCTCCGGTCGACTCTCCCCCGTCTGTTCCGTGGGAGCCGGTCTGGTACTCCTGTCGCGGCGATTCTGAGCCTCACGGTTCGGCGACTGGGCTGTGGTTTTGGACTTCGCCGGGTTCCTCTGTCCACCGGTCTCCTTTTCAGGAGTGTGGAGCAACGTGTTACCGGGATTCTCCGTGGGCACTACAGTGTTTGCCCCGGCGTTTTGACTGGCAAGAGCCTTGGCGAAGACCCCCTCGAGGGCTTTGAGGACGTCGGGGTGCTGCAGGGCCGCAGCGAAGGTAGGAACTGGGGGAACAGGAACTATGGGCCCCTGTTGAACGCGACGGGAGGACTCCCCGCCGTTGCGTCGGCGTGGCTGGGAGCCGGACTGCTGGGTGGAATCGTCATGTCCAGATGAAGGCATTTTGAGTGATTTTTTAAAAAGCAAAAAAGTGGGAAAAAGATGAGCGTGGTGTGGAGTTTTACAAGATCGAAAAGTAGACACCAAATAACTTATGATGCCCTCCTTCTAGCGCCAAACTGTTGACGGGCGTTTCCGGTCAACGGTTAAAAAGGTAAATAATGGAAAAGAAATAAGGAAAAGACGAGGAAATACGGTTTAATTGCG
>BKCP01012703.1:0-10960 GCA_008636005.1 Striga asiatica
TTACCAATCGGAGCAAAACTCCAATCACGAAATTGAGCTACCCAGTTCTCGGTCCAAAAATACTCACTGTACAACAGTTTTGGGTCGGCCTCAACTGAACGACAGACGGCTAACGCATGAGAGCATGGTTTCCGATGCGTCTGCCACTTCCGACAACTACAACGTTTTCGGTTGTAATCTACCTTATACCTGTAATAATTCCCCAGTGATTTATACATATACAATATAAAGAAATTTAAATTTAATGGACAAACAACAAAGTAAAAAAAAAAAATATACTTACATGTTTTGCCCTCTTCCACTCGCCCGTAAACCGGTTTCCACTCCGTACATGGAGCTGTCCGCGTCCATAACATGGACATTATGAGTGGCGCCTGTCTGCTCCAATTGCAAATATGCGTTATAGTGCTCCGTAGCAATGGGAGTCCTGCATCTCGTGGACTTGTTTTGTTCCTGTTGAAACAAATCCAGAGTTTTATGCAATGTGGCATCTACCAAAGCTCTGCACGGCAGGAACCTAACCCCTTTCACCACGTTGTTGTAACTCTCCGACATGTTCGTGGTCAATGTGCCCCATCTGCGTCCTCCTTTATCTTTTAACTGGGTCCACTTCTCCAAAGGAATTCGAAAAAGGAAATTGTGTGCCTCGGGATTCAATGCCAACAGTCGTTGTTCTGTCTCTCGAAACTTTCGCTCTGACAACTGCGAACCCAATTCCCAACACCAAGTTCGAATTTTCTTACTCCTGAAATTAGTCACCACGTTGCTTCGGAGGTGTCGAAGGCAAATTCGGTGATAAGCAGCGGGTTCTTGCCAATCTGGTAATGATTCGATGGCACTGAGTAGGCCCGCATCCCTGTCAGAAAGAATGCAGATACGTCTCTGGAAGACTACATGTTGCCGCAGATTCCTAAGGAAAAATGACCAACTGTCCTTGCTTTCTTCATCGACAAGCGCATACGCGACCGACAATAACCGCTTATTCGCAGTCTGTGCTATG
Source organism: Striga asiatica (assembly GCA_008636005.1). Taxonomy (NCBI): domain Eukaryota; kingdom Viridiplantae; phylum Streptophyta; class Magnoliopsida; order Lamiales; family Orobanchaceae; genus Striga; species Striga asiatica. The sequence continues at coordinate 1,001 of BKCP01012703.1, forward strand.
GCCACAAGCAATTTTCCCTTGTAGGATCCACGCAAATGTGTGCCATCGACGCTAATAACCGGCGGGCACCTTCGTAAAGTTTGAATGGCGGGACCAAACGCCCAAAATACAAATTTAAATTGTCTGTCTCGAAGGTGTCGAGCCATTTCCCCACCCTGCCATTCCCACTCAACAACTGTGGAGGGATTCGTCCTTTGAAGCGCGGCAAAATACCTACACATTACAAAACAATTTCATATTAAATAGATAAACATAGCGANCAGAATACAAATTTAATTGTCTGTCTCGAAGTTGTCGCACCATTTCCCCACCCTGCCATTCCCACTCTACAACTGTGGAGGGATTCGTTCTTTGAAGCGCGGAAAAATACCTACACATTACAAAACGGTTTCATAATAAATAGATAAACATAGTGACAGACAAACAACACATATATTTGTAATTAATTTTTGCTTACTGAGGGAGTTCTGCGAAGTTCGATTCCCAAGTGCCATACACACTCTCGATGGCTTTTCTCCTTCCGTGCCATGCCTTCTTGTAGCTGACATCCACTTTCCAGCACTGTTTCACATCATCCTGGATCATGTTGACGCCGTACTCCACTTTCTTTCGAATCTTATTACGAATGAGATTTGAAATCATTTGGGCGGTTACATTTATGTGGTCATTTCTCTCGACCGGTTGCATACAAGTGTGTCTATCAGTCCATTCCGTTAGTTCTCACATTTCATGAACCCGCCTGGACTTAGTCACCCGAGCCTTCCACACACAAGGCGGATCTTCACTAGATCTGCAGACCACTTTGTATGACTTTTGATTTGAATCATTTACCCGAATCTCCCGCAACCTATCGACGTTCCAAGCCAATAAAGCCATTTGGGCTTCTTGCTTGCTCCTAAAAACTATACCCAGACATATGGTCTCAATGTCGCCATTCCAGCGTGGAATACCATACTCGTCCTCATCTATCCTGGACGGCTCACATTCACCCATCTCGCAGTATACGTGCCGACCACCACTAGGAAAGGGGTGTTCTTCTTCAATGAACTCGGCTTCACTCTCCTCATTCACCGATCTATCTGATTCGGTTTTTGAGGTCTCGTCTGTGAAATCATCGTCACCGAGTGCGAACTCTTCGTCACTTTCTTCCCCGTCCTCATTTGACATTTCTCTAATTGGTGAGCTTGTCCCTTCTCCAAAATTACGTAGATGAGAAGTCGACGTGCCCTCATCCATTCCCCCGTAATAAGGAGTAAAATCCTCAAACTGTGTGACCGGTGTAATTGCCTCCAACGATAAATGCAAATACACAACGGACATAGAAGGAAATAAATAAATCCACTGAAGAGCACTATCGTTATCGAGTCTTCCGACAGTCCACAAACCATCGGGTTGACGATACATTAAAGTAATCGCTTGAATTGTCCAACCTTCTCCAAACCGACAATTTTCATTTATCATCTGTACCAATTGTTCATATGATATCCTCTCCGTAATAACAAATGAACCATCCGGACTATCCATAAATGAAACAAAATCTCTTAACTGTTCCTTCGCACATCGCCAATACAAATTAACAAAATACGGACCACAATACGCCATTTATACCTGTTGCAAACAAAAACTTTCAATTCTTCCCAGTTACAACAACACATAATGTATAATCGAACACCCAAAAAATTCAATTATTCTTTAAACCCATCTTTTTACTCTAACGAAAAAACAAAAAAAAAATATTCTCAATCGATTAATCCTCCAAAACCCTAGTACCCATAATCCAACAATAACATACAATTCACCTATATTTCGAATAAATTAAAAGCCCTAATTCTAATTCTAACCCTAATTTCAAAAAACATAAGCCCAACAACAACCAACCAATACCCAATTGACAATTTAGAACAAAATTCCAATCTCCAATTCAACATATACACATAATCGATAAACAATTAACAATTCACAATCTTCAAACACCACCACATTCAAACATACTATAACAATTACCAATTTCCAAACAACTCCAAACAATGTCAAAAGTTGAGATAAGCCCATATACCTTGATTGGTCGGAAAAAATGTGTATTTTATATATTTATATTAGCGTATTTTTATATGCTTAATTTTTATCGCACTTATATGTTTTTCGACTTAGATGGATTTGAGTACTATGATATTTTTATGTTTATTTTCAGAATATTAGAGTGTTTTCATGGACGGTGCAATACTGAACGGAAGTTTATGTGATTAATTACCGGATCTTCCCATTACCCGTCAATTTAGCCCACAATGTGCCGCACAGATTTTGGAATGGGCTTGTATAACAAATAATTAATGGTCTTGAAGTGTGGGGCCCAAAATTACTTTGACCCGTGAGGATTATTTGGAAGAAGAAAACCACTCATGCATGCCATCTATTTGGGAATTATTTATTTATTTAAAAATAAACAAAAATAACTGGACAAAAATAAAAAAAAAAAAAAGCGGGTGGAAATAAATCAAACACACGTATTCCGAAAATACGTTTTTAATTATAAAACGTATTTCGGATATACGTTTTCCCTTATAAACCGTATTCCTGAAATACGGTTTCACTTAATATGATTATATAACGTAATTAAGATAATTACCTTGCTTAAAAACGTATATCGCGAATACGTTTTTATTTATAAAAAATTAATACGTATTTCCGAAATACGTTTTGTAATTAAAATTAATTTTATAATTATTTTCGAATTATAAAACGTATTTTAACAATATGTGTTTTAAATGAAATGAATTTTTAGAATTTTGAAATACAATTTTGTTGGACAAAATAATTTAAAACAGAAAACGTATTTCCGAAATACGTTTTTTGTACAATTCTTCCCCCAAATTCAATTTTGCCCCAATTCAATTTTGCCCTAAATTGATTCATATATAAACGTATTCTAAGAATCCGTTTTAAGCTGCAGAAAAAACAAAATTTTCGAATCCATTTGAAGAAACCAACCTGTTCAACCAACATACACATATCAATCAACCCAACATACACATATCAATCAACCCAACATACACATATCAATCAACCCAACATATAAAAGAAGATCAAAAACAAATTTATAGAAGAAACACTATATACAAAAAGATCAAAATACAGTTTACACACGAATATGTCCACAAATTTCAATACATAAAACACAAACTAACTATGAAGATGAAGGAGTGAGTGGTTGCCTAGGTTTGCGCAGTCGAGCCCCCCTCCGGAGCTCTGCGAGAGGCGTGTCATCATCAAAATCGTTCTCATTCTCTTCTCCTTCGTCATTCTCTTCTCCTTCGTCCTCTTCAACTGAGTAATGCATTTAGTAAAAAAAATCACAAACTCGACTTTAGGAAAAAAATAAAAATAAAAAAAGACCAAAAAATAATATTTTGTTAAGTAAATAAATCTTACATTCTTCAAGGCCGAGGTTCTGAGATTGGAGGTGCTGGGGGGAGGGTGGATTGGTTGGGCGTTGTTCATTTTCGCGGTCACGGGGCCGAGGTCTTCTACCCCCACCAATGTTGGCAGCGGGTCGATGCCTCGCGGTGTGGGACTGTGTCCTCTGGGATGGAATGTAGTCGTCCTGGGATAGAACTTGACTTGACGACGCCCCTTGTGTAAGACTTCGGCCTCCAACAGTCAGAGAAGTGTATGCAAAGTTGAAGGACTGTTGGAATGCGGCTTGTGCCTCTGGAGGGAATGTAGGCATAAAGTGTTGAATACTCGTTAAGGAGTTATAAACCCCCTCCAGGCCAGAAGTCTGAAAATAAAATTCAAAGTAATTAGTATGAAACAACATAAAAAAAAAAAAAATAATAATTAAAAAAAAAAAAAAATAATAATAATAAAACCACAAATTATTATGAACACTTACCTCGCACCCTAACCGCTCGGCAAATGGCTGATAGCCGCCGACTTGTTGGAACACAGCGTAATTGCCAGGGTTACTAATGAGTCTCACAGTCCTACTGTGAAACCAATCTAGGTAACCCTGCTCTGGCTGCAGGAAGTCATACGCAGGGGCAATTGGGATGAGATGTAGTTCTCTTTCATCGGCCCATGCCTTCGTAAGCGGTGAATGAAAGAGGGCCCAATCACCGAATGCCCGCCCAGTCATTCCTTGGCCGGCGTGGTGTCTGGCCCAGTCTTGCTCACCCGTAATGATTGGATTTTGGGGGATGGACTGACGACACCCAAATTGCCGCATGACCCTATCAGGCAAGTGTAGCTCACGGCTGCTCCAACAGAACATCCACCTCCGGTACAGCCAAAATTGTTTATCTTCTGTACACTCACTCGGGAGAGTACCAGCATCCAGATACTGTTGATAGGGCAGCCAATCGAACTGTAAAAAAAAAAAAATATAAATAAAAAATAAAAAATTAATTAAGAATTAAGTTATAAAAATTAAAAACAAAAAATAAGGATAAATAAAATAATAGGAATTAAGAATCTTACATCCGTCTCTTCCAGCCCTGTCAACTGATCCCGGATAGGACCCGTTCCCTTGCCTACATGTGTCAATTCTTTTTTTCCCACCCACCTTCAAAATCACATAAAAAAAAAAAGAAAAAATAAAACTTTGTAAGAAACTAATTTTGATAATGGAAATACCCTACGTATAAAATATAAATAAATGTTATTACCTTGCACCTAGGGGGCAACCACTGATTATGTCAAACTGCGTTTTCCTGGACTTCATTTTTGGGCGAATACGAGGGATACGCTCCCACGTCCAAACCTACACATGTTGACATATGAATTTGTTATTAAATATTAGTAGTCTAACTTGGAATAAAAAATTATTATTTTTCAAAGAAGAATCAAATAAATTTACCTGAATCAATTGTACACAGCTCTTGATCCACCATTGACCTTCCTTGTAAGAGGTGCACAGCGCTCTATATACTGCGGTCAAGAGCGCTGAACCCCAGCTGTACCCCTTAATTCCATGTATGTCCTCCAGCAGCTGCAGCCAGTAAAGATTCACACCATTCGCCCGCTGGTCCGGGAAGAAGAAGGACCCAAGGCACCACAGGATAAGGGCCCTCGCCCTCTGCTCGTAGCGGCTGTCTGGAAGTCCATCTCCCAGATGTATTGAGCATTCCCTTTCTAACTCCAAACCCTTCAAAAACTGGCCTTTAATGGTCCAATTAGCGGAATCAAGCGCCGCTTCCTCTTCTTGGGTGGTGGGGGCATACTGCGAGTGATTTTTTATCTCTTAAAAACTATATAATTGACTGGACATAAGTTTTAAAAAAATATATATATAGAAAAAAATATACCTCGACATAGGGCTGAAACCCTAACAAGTCCTTGCACCTATCACGCCATGCTTGGGGTGTTTTATCTTCCGTCACTCCCAAACAAGCAGTTCCATTGACGGGCAGACCGAACATCACCTGTACATCCTGGAGGGTGATCGTGACCTCCCCGAAATCGAAATGGAAGGTGTGCGTCTCCGGTCGCCACCTTCCCACTAGACCGGTAATGACGGCGTTGTCGGTTTGGACTCGACCCATTCGCAACAAGGGCCCAAAACCGGTCCGGTCGATCACCTCCCAAACCGACGGATGCTGTTTTGGCAAAGCCTTCCATAACTGAGTGTCGTAGCGACGGTTTTTAACCGTGTCGCTACGATATCCCCGTTTATCTTCGAAAACCGCCCGTGATCGGTGGCAGTACTGAAGATATAACAAACTCGAATCCCTCGGACCAGGATGTACACTGTATCGCTGAGGCTGCGACGACGATGAAGATGAAGCCATTATCTACAATTACAAAAAAAAATAGATACACAATAAATTATATATGTATGTACAATTCCAAGAAGAAATAAAATTAGTGGATAAATTGTAATTTTAAACAATAACCAATCAAACGATTTGATTTACTCTAATTATTTATATGATTTAATTGTGTTTTGTTTGAATGTGTGAAATAACATAAATTAGTAACAACATATGTTTGTTTATTTATTTAATAACTTATGAGTAAGATATCATAAATATATTAATTAACAAAAAAAATAGTTTGGTTATTTTTCTAACTCATTATGACTGCGCGTCGTCATTTGTAGAATCTAATAATTATTATTTTTATGATTTTATACATATTAAACAAATAATAAAACTAAAAATAATTACACTCTCTTTAATCCTATAATTTAGAATATTTATATATAGGTATATGTTATAAACATTTATTAAATACAAATTATTTTATGTCATAAAATTAATGTATTTAAAGGAAAATCAATGAAATTTCTTTAGAGAAAAAAAAAAATTATTTTATGATTTACCGTTTTTCTACCTATCCTTAACGAGCATTTTAAAATAAACAAACTCTAATCCACGAAAATTGAATTTTCTACCTATCATTAACATGCATTTAGATCTAATCGAAGCCCTAAATTGACAAAAGCCCCAAATCGATCACCCCAACACTAACCCTAACCCTAACACTAATCCACCAAAATTGACAAAAGCCCCAAATCTATCACCCTAACCCTAACCTTAATCCACCAAAATTGAAACACCATATATAATTCAAACAACCCTAAATGAACAAATATATATACAAACAACCCAAAATTAAAACACACATTCAATTTTCGAGAAAACAAAACTAATGAACAAATTAACAAATTGAAACACACAAACTAATGAATAAATTTTCGAAAAAACTTACATGTCTAATGTAACGGCAGCGGAAGTGCGGCGGCAAGCGACGGCGGCGACGGCAATCGGCAGCGGTGAAATTTTTTTTTTTCCGAAGTCTCTAGCTCTCTCGCTCGCTCTCTGTACTCTCTCTGTACTGTACTCGTTCGCGTAAGAAAGAAAGAAAGAAGGAAGAAAGAGTATTTATATTTAATTCAAAACCGTATTCCGAAAATACGTTTTATATTTGGCATTATTTGTAAGCCGTATTCTAAGAATACGTTTTATATTTATATCATAAATATAAAACGTATTTCTGAAATACGTTTTATAAATGTTAAAAAAATGGAACGAGGTTCCCAGATTCGGGACTCGAACCCGGGTTCGAGTGAATCCGTTATCTCTGGGGGCGCCTCGTTACCATTGGGCCGCACTAGGCTATCGCTGAATAACTTGCGCAACATTTATTCTTATCCTTCAACATCAAGATCTTTTATAGTATAAACATATAAACTATAAAGTATAACATATAAATTATATTCTATATAAATTAAATTATATAGTATATATCATATAGTAGTACTGTATATAATTATATAATATATATCATATATCGAATTAGTACAATTGAAGTCATATTAGTACAATCTAAGTCAATTATAGTGAAATCAAAATCGAATTAGTACAATTAAACTCGAATTAGTACAATTGAAGTCAAATTAGTACAATTTAAGTCAATTATAGTGAAATCGAAATCGAATTAGTACAATTGAACTCGAATTAGTACAATTGAAGTCAAATTTAGTGAAATCGATTGACAACACCTTGCGAGCCTTAATGGAAGCAGTTGATCCATCGAGGTGATTTTAGAATGTACTAGTTGTATCCGAAAGGGTGTTAAGAAGGTATCGGCGGGCATTTCCATAAATCAATTTTTTCGGCCCAATATTGAGTGTATGGGGAGGCTCATTACTTCAACTGAGATAATGAAAAATTCTTTTGTCGTTTTAGTTCTTTTTAGTTGGAACTTTGGGCGGTTCTCGAAAAAAGATAGCGAAAAAAATTATCCCTAGAGTCGAAACTAAAAGGAATGTATAAACCAATGCTTCCATAAATTTGATCGCGGTTTACAATTATAGCTTCCCAAACCTGGTTTTTTGATTTTGAGAATCATTTCGAAAGAGCAACAATAAAAAATGAACCTAGTATTCTCTTGAATCGACAAGCGAAAGATCAAATAAAAGATTCTAGATCAGGCAGACTGGCCCTGTAAAGAAAGCCTGGAAGTTCCAAGAAAACAAGTACAAACCTATATCCTCGAAAGGAAGGGACAGAAACCCGATAGCGTTCTTATCCCTTACCTTCATAGTCCGGAGAGAGCCCCCTTATAGCATTACTTGCCTTCCTTTGTGCCTTCCTTTCTTCCTCTTTCGTTCCTTATGTCCGCACAACTTCGATTTAGGCCGTTTCATGCGCAAGTTGCTTTTCCTACGCAATTAGTTAGTCCGGTCGACAAAAGAAAAAAGGACTGAGTAGCCTGTCGGAGGGGGAGCTCTCGTCGCTGGGATTGCAGCGGCTATGGAAGTTCGCCGGAAAGGGCTCGCGACAGGAGGAGAAGTTGCGCGGTGAGAGGAGGGTCGAAGTAGGCCAACATTTCTATTGGCAAATAGGGGATTTCCTTATATTAGTTTGAGACTCAAGAGATCGGTCATATGTACTAATTCGAGGCTTGAAAGATAGAATTTTTATCAATTTAGGACCCAAATAATTTACAACTGTCAGTTGATCTTAAAAGCTAAAGCGAAACATGAACAGCCTCGGGTCGCACAGCACGACGGACACACTGGCAGGTACCACGGGTCTGACCCTGTGCGTGAATGGTGCCGCGTTGCAGGCGCCGCTCACAAGCGCCGCGCGCAGGCGTGCCGCGTCCACGGATCAAAAATCGTTAAATTCTCGAGATAAAATGTCTGCGAGTATAATTCGATTTCGATTTCACTATAATTGACTTTAATTGTACTAATTGAGTTCAATTGTACTAATTCGATTTCGATTTCACTATAATTGACTTTAATTGTACTAATTCGAGTTCAATTGTACTAATTCGATTTCGATTTCACTATAATTGACTTTAATTGTACTAATTCGAGTTCAATTGTACTAATTCGATTTCGATTTCACTATAATTGACTTTAATTGTACTAATTCAAGTTCGATTTCACTATAATTGACTTTAATTGTACTAATTCGAGTTCAATTGTACTAATTCGATTTCGATTTCACTATAATTGACTTTAATTGTACTAATTCGAGTTCAATTGTACTACTTCGATTTCAATTTCACTATAATTGACTTTAATTGTACTAATTTGAGTTCAATTGTACTAATTCGATTTTGATTTCACTATAATTGACTTTAATTGTACTAATTCGATTTCGATTTATTGAACTCGAATTAGTACAATTAAAGTCAATTATAGTGAAATCAAAATCGAATTAGTACAATTAAACTCGAATTAGTACAATTGAAGTCAAATTAGTACAATTTAAGTCAATTATAGTGAAATCGAAATCGAATTAGTACAATTGAACTCGAATTAGTACAATTGAAGTCAAATTTAGTGAAATCGATTCGATTTCACTATAATTGACTTCAATTTTACTAATTTGACTTTAATTGTACTAATTCGATTTCGATTTCACTATAATTGACTTTAATTGTACTAATTCGAGTTCAATAATTCGATTTCGATTTCACTATAATTGACTTTAATTGTACTAATTCGATTTCAATTGTACTAATTCGATTTCGATTTCACTATAATTGATTTCAATTGTACTAATTCGAGTTCAATTGTACTAATTCGATTTCGATTTCACTATAATTGACTTTAATTGTACTAATTCGAGTTCAATTGTACTAATTCGATTTCGATTTCACTATAATTGACTTTAATTGTACTAATTCGATTTCGATTTCACTATAATTGACTTTAATTGTACTAATTCGAGTTCAATTGTACTAATTCGATTTCGATTTCACTATAATTGACTTTAATTGTACTAATTCGAGTTCAATTGTACTAATTCGATTTCAATTTCACTATAATTGACTTTAATTGTACTAATTCGAGTTCAATTGTACTAATTCGATTTCGATTTCACTATAATTGACTTTAATTGTACTAATTCAAGTTCAATTGTACTAATTCGATTTCGATTTCACTATAATTGACTTTAATTGTACTAATTGAGTTCAATTGTACTAATTCGATTTCGATTT
>BKCP01012725.1:0-10916 GCA_008636005.1 Striga asiatica
AGACTATGTGATGGACCACAAGACTGGTAGGCATGTCCTAGAGGTGTTAAATGGGGTTGATACTTCAATACCACATGCACCTAATGTTACACCACATGATACTTCAACTCGTGTTACCGACGATTCACCTGAGCCGATAGTACCTCGTCGTAGTGGGAGGGTTTTCAGGCAGCCTGATCAATTCATGTTTCTAGGAGAGTATTATGAGAGAGTATTGGATGGACTTGATATCGACCCATGGACCTACGATGAGGAACTCCAAGATCGGGATGCAGAGTCTTAGAAAATTGTGGTGGAGATTCAGATAGAGTCAATGGGCTCCAATCAGGTCTAGAATCTTGTAGAGCCACCCAGTGGTTGTTCGCGTCATTCGATGCAAGTGGGTCTATAAGAAAAAAAGAGGATGGGATGGGACAGTTTAAACCTTGAAGGCTAGGATTATTGCGAAGGGGTATATTCAAAGAGGGTATCAATTATGAGGAAACTTTTCACCGGTAGTTATGCTCAAATCCATCAGGATTCTCTTGGCTATTTCCGCTTATATAGATGGATGTCAAGGCAACTTTTCTTAAGGAAATCTGGATGTGGACATCTATATGCAGCAACCAGAGGGTTTCATTGCAAAAGGCCAAGAGCATCTGGTTTGCAAGCTTAATAGATCCATTTATAGACTAAAGAAAGCTTCGTGGTCTTGGAACATATATTTTGATGAGGTTGTCCAATTGTTTAGATTTACCTAATGTTTAGATGAGCACTGCATGTACAAGAAAAGTGACGGAAACGTGGTGGTATTTCTCAAGCTATACGCAGACGATATTGTTCTCATTGGAAACATTATGAGGACATTCTCAGACGTGAAGGTATGGTTGTCCAAACAGTTTGATATGAAGGATCTGGAAGAAGAGAGACACATTGTTGGGATCAAGGTCATTCAGAACTGTGAAATGAGAATGTTATGCTTATCTCAGTCCTCGTACATAAGTAGTGTCTTGGCGTGTTTTAGCATGAAGGAGGTTCCTTATGCATCGACAGTAGGAAGCCTTATGTATGCGATGTTATGTACATGAATAGATATCTGTTATGTCGTGGGCATAGTAGCCAGATATCAAAGTAGTCTAAGACCAGAGCATTCGACTGCGGTGAAGCATATACTCAAGTACTTGAGAAGGATTAAGGAGTACATTTTAGTTTACCGAGCATACGAGTTTCTCTAATTGGGTTAAATTACCCGTTGGAGATCGAGTAGGAGAAGCTCGAGGGGACCAAAGCTGTCGAGAACTTGTTACCAAATCACGATCAAAACCAATCAACGAGCCGAGGCCAAAGAGAGAAAGAAGCCAATGTTGAGTGGAAAGATGCCGAGGGGGACTAAGCTCGAGCCACATGGGAAATTAATGGAGATCCAAATAGGAGAAATGGAGGACCAAACCACCAAAGTCGGGAGAGAGTTGGAGGACGAATTACGAAAACAATTGGTGGAGTTGCTGAAGGAATTCAGGGACATATTTGCCTTCTCCTCTGAGGAGTTGACGGGAATCGACCCGGATGTCATGGAACACAAACTCAATGTCGACCCCCTCAGGAAGCCGGTGAAGCAGCGACTTAGGCATCATGGAGCTGAAATCGACAAAGCAATTGAAGTCGAGGTGGACAAGTTGCTGAAAGCCAAACACATCAAAGAGATCCAATTCCCTGAATGGATATCTAACACAGTAATAGTGAAGAAATCACTGAACAAATGGCGTATGTGCATCGACTTTCGTGACTTGAACCTGGCATGCCCAAAAGACCATTATCCTTTACTGAGAATCGACCAGCTAGTCGACTCCACGGCTGGTTGTGAATTTCTGAGCATGATGGACGCATCTCAAGGGTACCACCAGATTCCTTTGGCCCCGGAGGATCAAAGTAAAGTGAGTTTCGTGACGAGCAAGGGGACATATTGTTATGTCGTTATGCTTTTTGGCCTAAAAAATGCAGGAGCAACTTACCAGCGATTGATGGATCGCATGTTCAAACCTCAGACTGGTCGAAATATGGAAGTATACGTTGACGACATCTTGGTGAAGAGCAAGTCCTCGACTTCACACCCAGGCGACTTAAGGGAAACATTCAAAACCCTTAGAGCGTTTAGGATGAAGTTGAACCCGAACAAGTGCGCCTTTGGAGTAAGGGCGGGACAATTTCTAGGCTATGTCGTCACAGAACGAGCAATCGAGGTAAACAAAGAAAAGGTGAAGGCCATCCTCAACATGGCTCCACCATGAAACATAAGAGAAATGCAAGTCCTGACAGAGAGAATCGCGGGATTGAGCAGGTTCATGCTAGAACAGCCGAAAAAAGCTTTCTTTTTTTTAAATTTCTCAAGAAGAAGACGACTTTCCAATGGAGTGACGAGGAGCAGATGACGTTTGAAAAATTGAAGGAATTTCTGAGCGAGTTGCCCCTGTTAACTTAGCCTGACCTAGGAGACGAGTTGGTATTGTACATCTCGGTGGGGGAAGTTTCTTTAAGTTCAGTATTACTGCGAGAAGAAAGAAGTTCCCAGCAGCCGATCTATTACACAAGTCGAGTACTCCAAGGTGCGGAAACAAGATATTCCGAGGTCGAGAAAGCCGTTAATTGGTGATAACGGCTAGAAAGTTGAGGCCGTATTTTCTGAACCATGTGATAGCGATAAGAACAAACTTTCAACTCAGAGAAACCTTAGGTCGACCTACTGTCTTGGGTCGACTCGTGAAGTGGGCAGTCGAGTTGAGCGAATACTCCATCAGATATGAGCCCAGACGAGCCAAAAAGGCCCAAGCTTTGGCAGATTTTATTCAAGAAGGAACCAAGGGAGAAGAAAGGAAATGGATCATGCATGTCGACGGGTCCTCTGCGGCCAAAGGATCTGGTCTGGGAGTCGTCCTCGTGTCTCCCGAAGGCGAGCAGCTCGACTTCGCCATCAGAATGGGGTTCAAAGCCTCGAACAATGAAGCAGAGTATGAGGCACTAATCAAAGGAATTCAACTCGTAGTCGGTGGCGGAGCGACAGAGATCGCGGCACACTCTGACTCACAACTCGTCGTCGGACAAGTGCTGGGAACCTGTGAAATTAAGGAGGATAGAATGATGAAGTATGTCGAGGAGATTCAAAGCCTCATACAAGGCCTGGAAAAATTTGAATTGACACAAGTCCCGCGAGAGGAAAACAGGCGAGCCGACTGGCTCGCAAGGATCGCGAGTTCTAACGAGGGGAAGATGGGAAATCATATCACTACAATGCACCTGGAAGAAAGTGTTCTGAGTGAAGCAATGGAAGTAGACGAGAAAGATGATTGGAGGAAGTCGATCTGAGAACTCTTGCAGGGTCAAGTCCCTGCAGTAGACAAACAAGAGGCAGAAAAAGCTGCTCGATACCGAAGCAAATACTTTGAAGTTGATGGGGTCTTATACAAGAAGTCGCTGGTCGGGCCCCACCTACGATGTGTGTCCGAGGAAGAAGGAATCTATGATCTGAGGGAAATACACGAGGGATGCTGTGGAGCACATGTGGAATCTCGAGCTCCAATTGGTAAAGCCCTGCGAGCAGGGTATTACTGGGCTAAAGTGCGGGCAATGGCGGAAAATTTTGTGCGAGAATGCGATAAATGTCAGCGACACGGCCAAGTCACCCATATTCCAACTGAATACATGACGACAATCAGCTCCCCAATTCCCTTTGCTCAATGGGGGATCAACTTGGTGGGCCCGTTGCCGATAGGGACGGGACAAAGAAATTCTTAATGGTCGCAGTCGACTATTTTAGCAAGTGGGTCGAGGCGGAACCCTTGGCTCAATTACTGAAGAAAAGATGATACAATTCTTATTCAACAACATCTGTTGTCGATTCGGAGTTCCAAAGGTGCTGATCTCAGACAATGGAACTCAATTCCAAGGGAAGCGAATCCAAGCTTGGTGCCTCGATATGAGAATCAAACAACGATTTGCCTCAGTCGCACACCCACAAGCAAACGGGCAAGTCGAGGTAACTAATCGAACCATTCTCCAAGGATTGAAAAAAAGATTGGAGAAAGCGTCGGGAGCCTGGGTCGACGAGTTGATGACAGTCCTATACAGGACAACTCCAAGAAGCTCGACTGGACAATCTCCATTCCACATGGTTTATGGAATGGACGCACTTCTGCCCATAGAAGTCGGTTTGGACTCCCACAGATCGACTTTCTATGAAGAAAAGAAAAATGAGGAGATGATCGGAGAGGCCCTCGACCTAATTGAAGAAGGGCGAGAGGAATCTTGGGTGCGATCCGTTGAATACAAACAGAGGATGCGAGCAGCATTCGACAAGAAGGTCCGAACCAGACGTTTTCAAGTTGGGGATCACGTTCTCAAACAAGCCGACGCTCTCAAACATGTCGGGAAACTCGAAGCTAACTGGGAAGGACCCTATACTATCATGAAGGTGCTCGAGAGAGGTGCATACGAACTCGAGGATGGAGAAGGTCGACAACTCCCACGATCCTGGCACGTGATCCATCTCAAACGCTTTTACGCTTAAGGCAATGTTTCAAACTTCTTTTTGTACTGAAAAATGTTCGAATCAAATTCAATGATGAAATGAATCTCAAGTTTATGCTTCAATTATGTTTCCTATGTTTATGCGTCGACTTTATTATGATTGCCTGAAAAATTGAATTTTTCAAAACGGCTATGTAGCCAGTTAACTCTCCGATGATTATGAAATCAATTTAAACAACTACGAAGTTGTAAACTCTCGAGTGGAATCTCGAGCAGGATACGAAGCCTTCGACTACGAAGTCGACTAACACAACTACGAAGTTGTACACTCTCGAGTGGAATCTTGAGCAGGCTACGAAGCCTTCGACTACGAAGTCGACTAACACAACTATGAAGTTGTACACTCTCGAGTGGAATCTCGAGCAGGCTACGAAGCCTTCGACTACGAAGTCGACTAACACAACTACGAAGTTGTACACTCTCGAGAGGAATCTCGAGCAGGCTATGTAGCCTTCGACTCCGAAGTCGACTAACGCAACTACGAAGTTGTACACTCTCGAGTGGAATCTCGAGCAGGCTATGAAGCCTTCGACTAAGAAGTCGACAAACACAACTACGAAGTTGTACACTCTCGAGTGGAATCTCGAGCAGGCTACGAAGCCTTCGACTTCGAAGTCGACTAACACAACTACGAAGTTGTACATTCTCGAGTGGAATCTTGAGCAGGCTACGAAGCCTTCGACTACGAAGTCGACTAACACAACTACGAAGTTGTACACTCTCGAGTGGAATCTCGAGTAGACTACGAAGCCTTCGACTACGAAGTCGACTAACACAACCACGATGTTGTACACTCTCGAGGGGGATCTCGAGCACGATATGAAGCCTACGATTACAGAGTTGATTTAAACAACTACGAAGTTTCACATTTGATTACAATCTCATATACAATACGCAAACCACTTGAAAAGGTCCACAAAAAAAAAAGCTACGAAGCTGCTAGAGTCGTTGCTCGACTTCGACCAGCTCGCAAGAAGGGTTGGGGAGAAGACGAGTTGAAAAACTTCGGTTTACCAGCTATGAAGCTGCTAAAGCCGTT
Organism: Striga asiatica; assembly: GCA_008636005.1. Classification (NCBI taxonomy): domain Eukaryota; kingdom Viridiplantae; phylum Streptophyta; class Magnoliopsida; order Lamiales; family Orobanchaceae; genus Striga; species Striga asiatica. Next base: position 5,600 of record BKCP01012725.1, read on the forward strand.
GCTCGACTTCGACCAGCTCGCAAGAAGGGTTGGGAAAAAGACGAGTTGAAAAACTTCGATTTATCAGCTATGAACTGCTAAACTCATTGCTCGACTTCGACCAGCTCGCAAGAAGGGTTGGGGAGAAGACGAGGTGAAAAAGTTCAGTTTACCAGCTATGAAGCTGCTAAAGTCGTTGCTCGCCTTCGACCAGCTCGCAAGAAGGGTTGGAGAGAAGATGAGTTGAAAAACTTCGGTTTATCAGCTATGAAGCTGCTAAAGTCGTTGCTCGCCTTCGACCAGCTCGCAAGAAGGGTTGGGGAGAAGACGAGTTGAAAAACTTCATTTTACCAGCTACGAAGCTGCTAAAGTCATTGCTCGACTTCGAGCAGCTCGCAAGAAAGGTTGGGGAGAAGACGAGTTGAAAAACATCGATTATCAGCTATGAAGCTGCTAAAGTCGTTGCTCGACTTCGACGAGTTGTCTTTTTTGCCTTGGTTGTCTTTTGCAACAATAGTTTTTTCGGCATCATCGCCCTCATCCCCACCAAGGATATCCGCCCTTGGCTCTTCCTCGGCCTCCTCTCCCCCAACGAGCTCTTCATTTTCCTCGACTTTGGAAGACCCCTCGTCATCCGCCCCACTTGGTCCGACTAAGTCGGTCGGACCGGCCAAGGGAGAGGGAGGGACCTCCAGTCGACCCGCCAATCCAACCACACGAATGACCTTGCCTCGAGATCAATCCACTAGGGATGATCAGAGGGCAGGGCCGCATCACCCTTGTAACCATCCGGGAAATGGGGCGTTTTCTCGACTTCCTCGCGATCGAGTTTGCTTGCACACTCTGTCCCATTCACTGCCGCCTCCCATGCGTCGAACATATGATTGAAATATTGAAGAGTCGCAGGGAAAAACATGTCGAGGAAGGCATGGGAGTTGCAGAAGAACTTGATAGCCTCCTGACGGTAGTGCTCGAGGAACACCGAACCGACCGGAGACTTTAGAAAGGTCTGGCGCCCCTCGAGGATCCCTGCCTCCCTCTCGACCATGCTGTCATCAACAGATTTTGCCAAGTCGGCACGCAGCTGGTCGACCTTTGAGAAGGCAGCAGCTTTCTCGATCTTGAGTTTAGCAATCAGAGCATTGGCGGCCAAGAGGTCGTCATCTTTCTTCTCGAGCTCGAGGAGTTGATCTTCATACTTTTTCTTGTAAGCACGGATGTTGAAATCGGGCGAGCTGGTATCCTTGAGGAGAGAGGGCATTATGAACGACATGAACTGAAACATGAAAAACAGCGAAAATAGCAGCATTAGGACCCAAGTAAAAAGTATCGATCGAGACCAAATATAAAAACAATTACCTAAGAAAAGCATAACAGGGCATGGCTGGCGCAGTCGTAAGGATCACGGTCGGCACGCACCTTGTCAGCAGCAGGAATGATGGAGACAAAATACTTAGCGATCTCATGGGGAAGAGGATGATCCCAAAGACGAGAAGGCCTCTCGAGAGTGACTGTCTCGAGGTTGCCGGGAGGAGCTTGCTCGACGGCCTTACCCTTGTCCTTCTTCTGGCGCTTGAACGACTCCGGGATAAGGGTGAAGTTGGCCTCGTCTTGAGCCCGCTTTCGGGAAAGCGAGCCTGAAGCCTTCGATTGCTTTCCCAAAGACGAGAGCACAACCTTCGACTTTTTGGCATCAGTCGTCTCGGCTGCTGCCCCCTTCGCACCTGACCCCGAGCCACCATCGGGCTTTTTCGGAGGAGCAGGTCGGCCAGCAGACTTACCATCGCCTTTGGCCTTCACATTCTCGAAACGAGCAAGAACAGAATCTGCAACCATAAACCGAAACTATCAGTCGAAATCGACATAAAGACTTAAAAGGAAGAACATATGAAAATCAGACTTGCGAGGATCGTCGAGACGAGGAACATCCTCATCGACAACAATGCCTACGTGGTTAAGAAGGGATCTTTCTTTGATTAACGGACGGGCTTTGTAAGTGTGTTTATTGAGCTCGGTCAACATTGATTCAAACTGGGCGCACCGCGGCCATTTATTTTGTTTAACCTTGGAGGTAATCCAAGCGTTTGGGTATGGATATTTACTGGAAGCAGGTCAAATAAAAACGAACTTCGACTTCAATGTAGTTACGTTCGAAGAAAGGTCGTTAAGGAAAGTGACACCCGCGCGACGACCCAAGCAATGGGCGTCTTTTATGAATCGGTAGCCATAACAGTAAAAAAGGAACTCTGGAGAAAAATATTGAAGTTTTATTCTGGAAACAACAATGAAAGCGATCATGATGCGAATCGCGTTAGGAGAAAATTGATTTATGGGGATATTGTATAAGTCGCTAATAGCGCGGAGTTCGGGTTGAATCGGGAAGCGAATACCGAACACCACTTGGTCAATAAAAAAGGTGTAGAAACCAGGAGGAGGATTAGCGAAGTCGTCATTGGGGCTAGGAACGACCAACTCCCAGTCGGAGGGAAGACCATTGTACACTTTAAAGCTCTCGACCTCGGCTGCAGAGGCATAACAAGGATTTAAAGCAGCTAACTTAACTAGTGGACATGCTACATATACAACATTTTGAACCTCGAGAAGAGGAGCAATTATGGGAAGAGAAGGACTTATTCTATATACAGGAACATCTACGATCCTAAGAGGAATACCTCGAGAGATGAGGTCGAGACGAGGAGACCCTTGGACACGGGGAAACTCAGGGTCCTCCATCAAGACACCCGACATCCATGCTTGGTTATAAGCATCTCGATCGATACCGAAAGAAGATACATCCGAATGAGGAGAATTTTGTGATTGATCAGCCAGTTTGAAGTCGACTACTTGTACAGAATCGGACGATTGAGGGCCTTTGTCGATCAAACATTCAACGGTATCAGGCGAAGAGTCGGAGTCAGAATCTAGAAGAGTGAAAAGAAGAGGAAGTCGAGATCAGTAAGAGCAATTAATAAAACGAAAAAATCGACTTGCAGAAGTCGTTATAAGGCAAGTCGAGGAAGGGACATGGAAGGGTAATCGAAAAGTAGCGGCTTCGATACGAAAGATAAGCCACAGGGATTCTTGACTCATCTTAATCTCGAAGACGAGATAATACGATGAATCTCGAAAAGAATCAAACCTAAATCTACCCCAAGTTGTGCAAATCGATTTTTGTACCAAAAGTCGATATGCGGTAAAGCAGGGGCAAACAAGAAATCCAAAGAAAGGTTCAAGCGAGAAAGATCTAACGGAAAGCCCATACGAAAATTTGAAGAACACCCAAGGGTTTCAAACTCAGGAAAACCCAGAAAAGATTTAGAAAATCGCAAGAACAAAGAAAGTAAAAAAAATAACAAAACCAACAAAAGTGGGGAAAGCAAAAAAAAAAACAAAACCAACAGAAGTGGGGAAAGCAGTAAACTTACACATGATTGTGGCTGGGACAAGTCTTGAAGGTCTGACGTAAAAGAGAAGCACCGGTAGAGCCGAGAGCACAAAAATCGCCGTAAAATTCGAGAAGGGAGAGAGCAAGAGATTCTGCAGATAGGGAAAAGTAATTCGAAACCAAAGGAAAGGATATTTATATAGAAGGAAGGTGAACCTTGACTCTTGGATCAAGTAGAGATCTGATGGTCCCTAACAAGGCACGGAATTCGAAGCGGCAAAAGGCAGAGCCTCACATCATTCCAACCCTAATTTCAAAATTCAAAAAGTTGTCAGGCTGTTAGAATTATCCAGAACAATCAGGAAATTACAACCGTCCAGCGGAGGACGAGATGAGTTACAAGCAACAGCATAAACGAGGAATCACGATACGGATTGGATGATAAGTAGCAAGGACGAGTTGAACGATGACATTAAGAACCTCGATTTCGAGGAAAGAACAACAAACAAAATCAATAAAGGATCTCGACCAACAAATTTACTCCTAAGCTCTGGGCCGCTTAGAGTAATTTTTGGGAGGGGGACTAGATGATATAGCCATATTATCATATGCCGGTCCAAGGACGTTTTACCCGACCAGACAATCGGCCAGATCGGCCACGCGTCGACGTGTCCCAGTCGGCAAGCTTAGATCGACCTATGCAATGTCGGTTCCTCATCAAATACAAAGGAGAGCCAAATCCATGCAGGTCGATCCCTAGAAGTCGATATCCTTAAGTCGACTCCAGTAAGTCGACCTCCGGAAGTCGACCTTCCCTTAAGAAGGCTAACAGGATTGTAGCCTCCGAATATGTTGAAAACCCAAGTCGACCTCTCGGTAGTCGAGGTCGACTCGGTGCGCCTCGAAGTATGCAGCACTGACGATCCAATATACTTGTGGTGTCTTCTGAAGTCTCTTATCCTCCAATGGATAAAAGAGAATCTTGCGATGACTCAGCAACAAAGGGGAGACGAACCGATCGGGGCATTTTGGACCTCTCACATAAGTCAACAGGGGAATTTCGGGTACTTCAGGTAAGTGTTCACTCCTATATAAAGGAGGTGAGGTAGCCCAAAACCCTAACTCTCATTCATTCTCCACTCTCCTTCATAGCTGCTGCGCAGCCTCTCTTCACCCCTCTCATATACTGACTTGAGCGTCGGAGGCTCTACGCCGGAAACACCTCCGGCGTTGTGTTTTTGCAGGTGTTCTCGCGGTCTATCAACGGTTCGAAGGCGATTCAAACAGATCTGAGCTCCTTACCACCGATTCACTCCAGATCTGAGAGTAGACCCATCAGATATAACTATATATTGTCACATATTTACCACCACAGATATTTATATATTTCTGCCAAATGTTTATCTTCCTTTGAGCCGATTAAACAATCGCATGGAACTATATAAATACAAACATCTAAATTCTCGACAAATAAATCTACACAAGATAGGTCACTTTTGCAACTTCTTGTTTCAATAAACTCATCTTGAATATTAGACAAATTACAATTAGGAACATGAGATGTACCAAAATAAATTTAAACGAAATGATTGAAATATTTATTTATATATGTGCAATCGTTAAATCAATTTACTATATTTGCACAACCAATAAATAAATAATTACACGAATTCAAAACTTAGAGAATTGATCTCATTTTGGTGTAATCATAATGAATCCTTATTATTAAATTTAATAATAATATCACTTGTTAAACAACTTAACACATAAGGCCTTAGCTATTGAAGGAGAATGCGGAAGGAATCCTATCTCCAAAAGCATATCAAATGTAGATCATCAATCTTGTGGCCTTACTTATTGAAATACGAAACAACCAAATGGTTTTGTGCGCGCCATAGATTTGCACTCCACACCCATTCCCGGGATCGATCCATGCAAGCAACGGTTGGCATT
>BKCP01012736.1:0-14252 GCA_008636005.1 Striga asiatica
AAACTTTTGTTTCGAAACATGGTTTTTACGATGAAAGTATATTATTCGCATTGCAAATAGGTGATGTGTGAGAGACAAAGTTTTTTCCAGGACGTCAATTGTTTTATTCTATTTGGGTCTTTTTTTACCATTTTCCATAAAATTTTATAATGCTTAAGCTTTTGTTTCGAAACATTGTTTTTGCAATGAAAGTATGTTATTCGCATTCCAAATAGGTGATGTGTGCGATACCAAGTTTTTTCAAGGACGTCGAAATTTATCTCTATTTTAATCTTTATTTACCATTTTCCATAGAATTTTTTATATCTAAAACTTATGTTTCGAAACATGATCTTTGCGATGAAAGTATATTATTCGCATTGCAAATAGGTGATGTGTGCGAGACCAAGTATTTTCGGCGACGTCGAAAACTTTTCATTTTTGGTCTTTATTTGCCATTTTTCATAGAATTTTTTAATGCTTAAACTTTTGTTTCGAAATATGTTTTTTGCGATGGAAGTATGTTATTCGCATTGCAAATAGGTGATGTGTGCGAGAGTAAGTTTTTTCTATTTTTTTCTTTAATTACCATTTTCTACAGACTTTTTTAATGCTTAATCTTTTGTTTCGAAACATGGTTTTTGCGATGAAAGTATGTTATTCGCAAGTAGGTGATGTGTGTGAGACCAATTTTTTTTCTGGGACGTCCAACATTTTTTCTTTATTGGTCTTTATTTACAATTTTCTATAGAATTTTTTAATGTTTAAACTTTTGTTTCGAAACATGGTTTTTGCGATGAAAGTATGTTATTCGCATCGCAAACAGGTGATGTGTGCGAGACCTAGTTTCTTNTGCCATGAAAGTATGTTATTCTCATTGCAAATAGGTGATGTGTGCGAGATCAAGTATTTTCGGCGACGTCGAAAACTTTCTATTTTGGTCTTTATTTACCATTTTTCATAGAATTTTTAAGGCTTAAACTTTTGTTTCGAAATATGGTTTTTGCGATGAAAGTATCTTATTCGCATTGCAAATAGGTGATGTGTGCAAGTCCAAGTTTTTTCGAGGACGTCGAAAATTTTTTCTATTTTGGTCTTTATTTACCATTTTCCATAGAAGTTTATAATGCTTAAACTTTTGTTTCGAAACATGGTTTTTACGATGAAAGTATATTATTCGCATTGCAAATAGGTGATGTGTGAGAGACAAAGTTTTTTCCGGGACGTCAATTTTTTTTTTTNNNANNNNGGNCNNNTTTTTTTTTTCTATTTTGGTCTTTATTTACCATTTTCCATAAAATTTTATAATGCTTAAGCTTTTGTTTCGAAACATTGTTTTTGCAATGAAAGTATGTTATTCGCATTCCAAATAGGTGATGTGTGCGAGACCAAGCTTTTTCAAGGACGTCAAAATTTATCTATATTTCAATTTTTATTTACCATTTTCCATAGAATTTTTTAATACTAAAACTTTTGTTTCGAAACATGATCTTTGCGATGAAAGTATGTTATTCGCATTGCAAATAGGTTATGTGTGCGAGACCAAGTATTTTCGGCGACGTCGAAAACTTTTCATTTTTGGTCTTTATTTGCCATTTTTCATAGAATTTTTTAATGCTTAAACTTTTGTTTCGAAATATGTTTTTTGCAATGAAAGTATGTTATTCGCATTGCAAATAGGTGATGTGTGCGAGAGTAAGTTTTTTCTATTTTTGTCTTTAATTACCATTTTCTACAGACTTTTTTAATGCTTAATCTTTTGTTTCGAAACATGGTTTTTGCGATGAAATTATGTTATTCGCAAGTAGGTGATGTGTGTGAGACCAATTTTTTTTCTGGGACGTCCAACATTTTTTCTTTATTGGTCTTTATTTACCATTTTCTATAGAATTTTTTAATGCTTAAACTTTTGTTTCGAAACATGGTTTTTGCGATGAAAGTATGTTATTCGCATCGCAAACAGGTGATGTGTGAGAGACCTAGTTTCTTCAGGGACGTCGAAAATTTTTTCTATTTTGGTCTTTATTTACCATTTTCCATAGAATTTTGTAATGCTTAAATTTTTCTTTCGAAACATGGTTTTTGCAATGAAAGTATGTTATTCGTATTGCAAGTAGGTGATGTGTGCGAGACCATGTTTTTTCGAGGACGTCAAAAAAATTTTCTATTTTAGTCTTTATTTACCATTTTCCATAGAATTTCTTAATGCTTAAACTTTTGTTTCGAAACATGATTTTTGCGATAAAAGTATATTATTTGCATTGCAAGTAGATGTTGTGTGAGAGACAAAGTATTTTTCGGGACGTCAATTTTTTTTTTCTATTTAGGTCTTTATTTACCATTTTCCATAGAACTTTTTAATGCTTAAGCTTTTGTTTTGAAACATGGTTTTTGCGATGAAAGTATGTTATTAGCATTGCAAGTAGGTGATGTGTGTGAGACGAAGTTTTTTCGGGGACGTCAAAATTTTTTTCTATTTTGGACTTTATTTATCATTTTCCATAGAATTTTTTAATGCTTAAACTTTTGTTTCGAAACATTGTTTTTCTGATTAAAGTATGTTATTTGCATTGAAATAGGTAATGTGTGCTAGATCAAGTTTTTTTGGGGACGTCAATTTTTTTTTCTATTTTGGTCCTTATTTACCATTAACCATAGAATTCTCTAAAAACATGGCTTTTGCGAAGAAAGTATGTTATTCGCATTGAAAATAGGTGATGTGTGCGAGACCAAGTTTTTTCATGGATGTCTAAAATTTTTTCTATTTTGGTCTTTATTTACCATTTCCCATAAAATTTTTTAATGCTTAAACTTTTTGTGTTGAAACATGGTTTTTGCAATGAAAGTATGTTATTTGCATTGCAAATAGGTGATGTGTGCGAGACCAAGTTTTTTCGGGGACGTCTAAATTTATCTCTATTTTAATCTTTATTTACCATTTTTCATAGAATTTTTTAATACTAAAACTTTTGTTTCGAAACAATTGTCTTTGCGATGAAAGTATGTTATTCGCATTGCAAATGGGTGATGAGTGGGAAACCAAGTTTTTTCGGGGACGTCGAAATTTTTTTCTATTTTGGACTTATTTACCATTTTCCATAGAGTTTTTGAATGCTTAAAAATTTCGTTTTGAAAAATGGTTTTTGCGATGAAAGTATGTTATTCGCATTGCAAATAGGTGATGTGTGAGAGACCAAGTATTTTCGGCGACGTCGAAAACTTTTCATTTTTGGTCTTTATTTGCCATTTTTCATAGAATTTTTTAATGCTTAAACTTTTGTTTTGAAATATGTTTTTTGCGATGAATGTATGTTATTCGCATTGCAAATAGGTGATGTGTGCGAGAGTAAGTTTTTTCTATTTTTGTCTTTAATTACCATTTTCTACAGACTTTTTTAATGCTTAATCTTTTGTTTCGAAACATGGTTTTTGCGATGAAATTATGTTATTCGCAAGTAGGTGATGTGTGTGAGACCAATTTTTTTTCTGGGACGTCCAACATTTTTTCTTTATTGGTCTTTATTTACCATTTTCTATAGAATTTTTTAATGCTTAAACTTTTGTTTCGAAACATGGTTTTTGCGATGAAAGTATGTTATTCGCATCGCAAACAGGTGATGTGTGAGAGACCTAGTTTCTTCAGGGACGTCGAAAATTTTTTCTATTTTGGTCTTTATTTACCATTTTCCATAGAATTTTGTAATGCTTAAATTTTTCTTTCGAAACATGGTTTTTGCAATGAAAGTATGTTATTCGTATTGCAAGTAGGTGATGTGTGCGAGACCATGTTTTTTCGAGGACGTCAAAAAAATTTTCTATTTTAGTCTTTATTTACCATTTTCCATAGAATTTCTTAATGCTTAAACTTTTGTTTCGAAACATGATTTTTGCGATAAAAGTATATTATTTGCATTGCAAATAGGTGTTGTGTGAGAGACAAAGTATTTTTCGGGACGTCAATTTTTTTTTTCTATTTAGGTCTTTATTTACCATTTTCCATAGAACTTTTTAATGCTTAAGCTTTTGTTTTGAAACATGGTTTTTGCGATGAAAGTATGTTATTAGCATTGCAAGTAGGTGATGTGTGTGAGACGAAGTTTTTTCGGGGACGTCAAAATTTTTTTCTATTTTGGACTTTATTTATCATTTTCCATAGAATTTTTTAATGCTTAAACTTTTGTTTCGAAACATTGTTTTTCTGATTAAAATATGTTATTTGCATTGAAATAGGTAATGTGTGCTAGATCAAGTTTTTTTGGGGACATCAATTTTTTTTTCTATTTTGGTCCTTATTTACCATTAACCATAGAATTCTCTAAAAACATGGCTTTTGCGAAGAAAGTATGTTATTCGCATTGAAAATAGGTGATGTGTGCGAGACCAACTTTTTTCAAGGATGTCTAAAATTTTTTCTATTTTGGTCTTTATTTACCATTTCCCATAAAATTTTTTAATGCTTAAACTTTTTGTGTCGAAACATGGTTTTTGCAATGAAAGTATGTCATTTGCATTGCAAATAGGTGATGTGTGCGAGACCAAGTTTTTTCGGGGACGTCGAAATTTATCTCTATTTTAATCTTTATTTACCATTTTTCATAGAATTTTTTAATACTAAAACTTTTGTTTCGAAACATTGTCTTTGCGATGAAAGTATGTTATTCGCATTGCAAATGGGTGATGAGTGGGAAACCAAGTTTTTTCGGGGACGTCGAAATTTTTTTCTATTTTGGACTTATTTACCATTTTCCATAGAGTTTTTGAATGCGTAAAAATTTCGTTTCGAAAAATGGTTTTTGCGATGAAAGTTTGTTATTCGCATTGCAAATAGGTGATGTGTGCGAGACCAAGTATTTTCGGCGACGTCGAAAACTTTCTATTTTGGTCTTTATTTACCATTTTTCATAGAATTTTTTAACGCTTAAACTTTTGTTTCGAAACATGGTTTTTGCGATGAAAGTATCTTATTCGCATTGCAAAGAGGTGATGTGTGCAAGTCCAAGTTTTTTCGGGGATGTCGAAATTTTTTTCTATTTTAGTCTTTATTTACCATTTTCCATAGAAGTTTATAATGCTTAAACTTTTGTTTCGAAACATGGTTTTTACGATGAAAGTATATTATTCGCATTGCAAATAGGTGATGTGTGAGAGACAAAGTTTTTTCCGTGACGTCAATTTTTTTTTTCTATTTTGGTCTTTTTTACCATTATCCATAAAATTTTATAATGCTTAAGCTTTTGTTTCGAAACATTGTTTTTGCAATGAAAGTATGTTATTCGCATTCCAAATAGGTGATGTGTGCGATACCAAGTTTTTTCAAGGACGACGAAATTTATCTCTATTTTAATCTTTATTTACCATTTTCCATAGAATTTTTTAATACTAAAACTTTTGTTTCGAAACATGATCTTTGCGATGAAAGTATGTTATTCGCATTGCAAATAGGTGATGTGTGCGAGACCAAGTATTTTCGGCGACGTCGAAAACTTTTCATTTTTGGTCTTTATTTGCCATTTTTCATAGAATTTTTTAATGCTTAAACTTTTGTTTCGAAATATGTTTTTTGCGATGAAAGTATGTTATTCGCATTGCAAATAGGTGATGTGTGCGAGAGTAAGTTTTTTCTATTTTTGTCTTTAATTACCATTTTCTACAGACTTTTTTAATGCTTAATCTTTTGTTTCGAAACATGGTTTTTGCGATGAAAGTATGTTATTCGCAAGTAGGTGATGTGTGTGAGACCAATTTTTTTTTCTGGGACGTCCAACATTTTTTCTTTATTGGTCTTTATTTACCATTTTCTATAGAATTTTTTAATGCTTAAACTTTTGTTTCGAAACATGGTTTTTGCGATGAAAGTATGTTATTCGCATCGCAAACAGGTGATGTGTGCGAGACCTAGTTTCTTCAGGGACGTCGAAAATTTTTTCTATTTTGGTCTTTATTTACCATTTTCCATAGAATTTTGTAATGCTTAAATTTTTCTTTCGAAACATGGTTTTTGCAATGAAAGTATGTTATTCGTATTGCAAGTATGTGATGTGTGCGAGACCATGTTTTTTCGAGGACGTCAAAAAAATTTTCTATTTTAGTCTTTATTTACCATTTTCCATCGAATTTCTTAATTCTTAAACTTTTGTTTCGAAACATGATTTTTGCGATAAAACTATATTATTTGCATTGCAAATAGGTGTTGTGTGAGAGACAAAGTATTTTTCGGGACGTCAATTTTTTTTTTTCTATTTAGGTCTTTATTTACCATTTTCCATAGAACTTTTTATTGCTTAAGCTTTTGTTTTGAAACATGGTTTTTGCGATGAAAGTATGTTATTAGCATTGCAAGTAGGTGATGTGTCTGAGACGAAGTTTTTTCGGGGACGTCAAAATTTTTTTCTATTTTGGACTTTATTTATCATTTTCCATAGAATTTTTTAATGCTTAAACTTTTCTTTCGAAACATTGTTTTTCTGATTAAAGTATGTTATTTGCATTGAAATAGGTAATGTGTGCTAGATCAAGTTTTTTTGGGGACGTTAATTTTTTTTTCTATTTTGGTCCTTATTTACCATTAACCATAGAATTCTCTAAAAACATGGCTTTTGCGAAGAAAGTATGTTATTCGCATTGAAAATAGGTGATGTGTGCGAGACCAAGTTTTTTCATGGATGTCTAAAATTTTTTCTATTTTGGTCTTTATTTACCATTTCCCATAAAATTTTTTAATGCTTAAACTTTTAGTGTCGAAACATGGTTTTTGCAATGAAAGTATGTTATTCGTATTCCAAGTATGTGATGTGTGCGAGACCATGTTTTTTCGAGGACGTCAAAAAAATTTTCTATTTTAGTCTTTATTTACCAATTTCCATAGAATTTCTTAATGCTTAAACTTTTGTTTCGAAACATGATTTTTGCGATAAAAGTATATTATTTGCATTGCAAATAGGTGTTGTGTGAGAGACAAAGTATTTTTCGGGACGTCAATTTTTTTTTTTTTCTATTTAGGTCTTTATTTACCATTTTCCATAGAACTTTTCAATGCTTAAGCTTTTGTTTTGAAACATGGTTTTTGCGATGAAAGTATGTTATTAGCATTGCAAGTAGGTGATGTGTCTGAGACGAAGTTTTTTCGGGGACGTCAAAATTTTTTTCTATTTTGGACTTTATTTATCATTTTCCATAGAATTTTTTAATGCTTAAACTTTTGTTTCGAAACATTGTTTTTCTGATTAAAGTATGTTATTTGCATTGAAATAGGTAATGTGTGCTAGATCAAGTTTTTTTGGGGACGTCAATTTTTTTTTTTCTATTTTGGTCCCTATTTACCATTAACCATAGAATTCTCCAAAAACATGGCTTTTGCGAAGAAAGTATGTTATTCGCATTGAAAATAGGTGATGTGTGCGAGACCAAGTTTTTTCATGGATGTCTAAAATTTTTTCTATTTTGGTCTTTATTTACCATTTCCCATAAAATTTTTTAATGCTTAAACTTTTTGTGTCGAAACATGGTTTTTGCAATGAAAGTATGTTATTTGCATTGCAAATAGGTGATGTGTGCGAGACCAAGTTTTTTCGGGGACGTCGAAATTTATCTCTATTTTAATCTTTATTTACCATTTTTCATAGAATTTTTTAATACTAAAACTTTTGTTTCGAAACATTGTCTTTGCGATGAAAGTATGTTATTCGCATTGCAAATGGGTGATGAGTGGGAAACCAAGTTTTTTCGGGGACGTCGAAATTTTTTTCTATTTTGGACTTATTTACCATTTTCCATAGAGTTTTAGAATGCTTAAAAATTTCGTTTCGAAAAATGGTTTTTGCGATGAAAGTTTGTTATTCGCATTGCAAATAGGTGATGTGTGCGAGACCAAGTATTTTCGGCGACGTCGAAAACTTTCTATTTTGGTCTTTATTTACCATTTTTCATAGAATTTTTTAACGCTTAAACTTTTGTTTCAAAACATGGTTTTTGCGATGAAAGTATCTTATTCGCATTGTAAAGAGGTGATGTGTGCAAGTCCAAGTTTTTTCGGGGACGTCGAAATTTTTTTTCTATTTTGGTCTTTATTTACCATTTTCCATAGAAGTTTATAATGCTTAAACTTTTGTTTCGAAACATGGTTTTTACGATGAAAGTATATTATTCGCGTTGCAAATAGGTGATGTGTGAGAGACAAAGTTTTTTCCGGGACGTCAATTTTTTTTTTCTATTTTGGTCTTTTTTTACCATTTTCCATAAAATTTTATAATGCTTAAGCTTTTGTTTCGAAACATTGTTTTTGCAATGAAAGTATGTTATTCGCATTCCAAATAGGTGATGTGTGCGATACCAAGTTTTTTCAAGGACGTCGAAATTTATCTCTATTTTAATCTTTATTTACCATTTTCCATAGAATTTTTTAATACTAAAACTTTTGTTTCGAAACATGATCTTTGCGATGAAAGTATGTTATTCGCATTGCAAATAGGTGATGTGTGCGAGACCAAGTATTTTCGGCGACGTCGAAAACTTTTCATTTTTGGTCTTTATTTGCCATTTTTCATAGAATTTTTTAATGCTTAAACTTTTGTTTCGAAATATGTTTTTTGCGATGAAAGTATGTTATTCGCATTGCAAATAGGTGATGTGTGCGAGAGTAAGTTTTTTCTATTTTTGTCTTTAATTACCATTTTCTACAGACTTTTTTAATGCTTAATCTTTTGTTTCGAAACATGGTTTTTGCGATGAAAGTATGTTATTCGCAAGTAGGTGATGTGTGTGAGACCAATTTTTTTTCTGGGACGTCCAACATTTTTTCTTTATTGGTCTTTATTTACCATTTTCTATAGAATTTTTTAATGCTTAAACTTTTGTTTCGAAACATGGTTTTTGCGATGAAAGTATGTTATTCGCATCGCAAACAGGTGATGTGTGCGAGACCTAGTTTCTTCAGGGACGTCGAAAATTTTTTCTATTTTGGTCTTTATTTACCATTTTCCATAGAATTTTGTAATGCTTAAACTTTTCTTTCGAAACATGGTTTTTGCAATGAAAGTATGTTATTCGTATTGCAAGTAGGTGATGTGTGCGAGACCATGTTTTTTCGAGGACGTCAAAAAAAATTTCTATTTTAGTCTTTATTTACCATTTTCCATAGAATTTCTTAATGCTTAAACTTTTGTTTCGAAACATGGTTTTTGCGATAAAAGTATATTATTTGCATTGCAAATAGGTGTTGTGTGAGAGACAAGGTTTTTTTCGGGACGTCAATTTTTTTTTTTCTATTTAGGTCTTTATTTACCATTTTCCATAGAATTTTTTAATGCTTAAGCTTTTGTTTTGAAACATGGTTTTTGCGATGAAAGTATGTTATTAGCATTGCAAGTAGGTGATGTGTCTGAGACGAAGTTTTTTCGGGGACGTCAAAATTTTTTTCTATTTTGGACTTTATTTATCATTTTCCATAGAATTTTTTAATGCTTAAACTTTTCTTTCGAAACATTGTTTTTCTGATTAAAGTATGTTATTTGCATTGCAAATAGGTAATGTGTGCTAGATCAAGTTTTTTCGGGGACGTCAATTTTTTTTTTTATTTTGATCCTTATTTACCATTAACCATAGAATTCTTTAAAAACATGGATTTTGCGAAGAAAGTATGTTATTCGCATTGAAAATAGGTGATGTGTGCGAGACCAAGTTTTTTCATGGATGTCTAAAATTTTTTCTATTTTGGTCTTTATTTACCATTTCCCATAAAATTTTTTAATGCTTAAACTTTTTGTGTTGAAACATGGTTTTTGCAATGAAAGTATGTTATTTGCATTGCAAATAGGTGATGTGTGTGAGACCAAGTTTTTTCGGGAACGTCTAAATTTATCTCTATTTTAATCTTTATTTACCATTTTTCATAGAATTTTTTAATACTAAAACTTTTGTTCCGAAACATTGTCTTTGCGATGAAAGTATGTTATTCGCATTGCAAATGGGTGATGAGTGGGAAACCAAGTTTTTTCGGGGACGTCGAATTTTTTTTCTATTTTGGACTTATTTACCATTTTCCATAGAGTTTTTGAATGCTTAAAAATTTCGTTTCGAAAAATGGTTTTTGCGATGAAAGTTTGTTATTCGCATTGCAAATAGGTGATGTGTGCGAGACCAAGTATTTTCGGCGACGTCGAAAACTTTCTATTTTGGTCTTTATTTACCATTTTTCATATAATTTTTTAAAGCTTAAACTTTTGTTTCGAAACATGGTTTTTGCGATGAAAGTATCTTATTCGCATTGCAAAGAGGTGATGTGTGCAAGTCCAAGTTTTTTCGGGGACGTCGAAATTTTTTTCTATTTTGGTCTTTATTTACCATTTTCCATAGAAGTTTATAATGCTTAAACTTTTGTTTCGAAACATGGTTTTTACAATGAAAGTATATTATTCGCATTGCAAATAGGTGATGTGTGAGAGACAAATTTTTTCCGGGACGTCAATTTTTTTTTTTCTATTTTGGTCTTTTTTTACCATTTTCCATAAAATTTTATAATGCTTAAGCTTTTGTTTCGAAACATTGTTTTTGCAATGAAAGTATGTTATTCGCATTCCAAATATGTGATGTGTGCGATACCAAGTTTTTTCAAGGACGTCGAAATTTATCTCTATTTTAATCTTTATTTACCATTTTCCATAGAATTTTTTAATACTAAAACTTTTGTTTCAAAACATGATCTTTGCGATGAAAGTATGTTATTCGCATTGCAAATAGGTGATGTGTGCGAGACCAAGTATTTTCAGCGACGTCAAAAACTTTTCATTTTTGGTCTTTATTTGCCAATTTTCATAGATTTTTTTAATGCTTAAACTTTTGTTTCGAAATATGTTTGTTGCGATGAAAGTATGTTATTCGCATTGCAAATAGGTGATGTGTGCGAGAGTATGTTTTTTCTATTTTTGTCTTTAATTACCATTTTCTACAGACTTTTTTAATGCTTAGTCTTTTGTTTCGAAACATGGTTTTTGCGATGAAAGTATGTTATTCGCAAGTAGGTGATGTGTGTGAGACCATTTTTTTTTCTGGGACGTCCAACATTTTTTCTTTATTAGTCTTTATTTACCATTTTCTATAGAATTTTTTAATGCTTAAACTTTTGTTTCGAAACATGGTTTTTGCGATGAAAGTATGTTATTCGCATCGCAAACAGGTGATGTGTGCGAGACCTAGTTTCTTCAGGGATGTCGAAAATTTTTTCTATTTTGGTCTTTATTTACCATTTTCAATAGAATTTTGTAATGCTTAAACTTTTCTTTCGAAACATGGTTTTTGCAATGAAAGTATGTTATTCGTATTGCAAGTAGGTGATGTGTGCGAGACCATGTATTTTCGAGGACGTAAAAAAAAATTTCTATTTTAGTCTTTATTTACGATTTTCCATAGAATTTCTTAATGCTTAAACTTTTATTTCGAAACATGGTTTTTGCGATAAAAGTATATTATTTGCATTGCAATTAGGTGTTGTGTGAGAGACAAGGTTTTTTTCGGGACGTCAAATTTTATTTTCTATTTAGGTCCTTATTTACCATTTTCCATAGAATTTTTTAATGCTTAAGGTTTTGTTTTGAAACATGGTTTTTGCGATGAAAGTATGTTATTAGCATTGCAAGTAGGTGATGTGTGTGAGATGAAGTTTTTTTGGGGACGTCGAAATTTTTTTCTATTTTGGACTTTATTTATCATTTTCCATAGAATTTTTTAATGCTTAAACTTTTGTTTCGAAACATTGTTTCTCTGATTAAAGTATGTTATTTGCATTGCAAATAGGTAATGTGTGCTAGATCAAGTTTTTTCGGGGACGCCAATTTTTTTTTTCTATTTTGGTCCTTATTTACCATTAACTATAGAATTCTTTAAAAACATGGCTTTTGCGAAGAAAGTATGTTATTCGCATTGAAAATAGGTGATGTGTGCGAGACCAAGTTTTTTCATGGATGTCTAAATTTTTTTCTATTTTGGTCTTTATTTACCATTTCCCATAAAATTTTTTAATGCTTAAACTTTTTGTGTTGAAACATGGTTTTTGCAATGAATGTATGTTATTTGCATTGCAAATAGGTGATGTGTGCGAGACCAAGTTTTTTCGGGGACGTCGAAATTTATCTCTATTTTAATCTTTATTTACCATTTTTCATAGAATTTTTTAATACTAAAACATTTGTTTAGAAACATGGTCTTTGCGATGAAAGTATGTTATTCGCATTGCAAATGGGTGATGAGTGGGAAACCAAGTTTTTTCGGGGACGTCGAAATTTTTTTCTATTTTGGACTTATTTACCATTTTCCATAGAGTTTTTGAATGCTTAAAAATTTTGTTTCGAAAAATGGTTTTTGCGATGAAAGTATGTTATTCTCATTGCAAATAGTTGATGTGTGCGAGATCAAGTATTTTCGGCGACGTCGAAAACTTTCTATTTTGGTCTTTATTTACCATTTTTCATAGAATTTTAAACGCTTAAACTTTTGTTTCAAAACATGGTTTTTGCGATGAAAGTATCTTATTCGCATTGCAAATAGGTGATGTGTGCAAGTCCAAGTTTTTTCGGGGACGTCGAAATTTTTTTCTATTTTGGTCTTTATTTACCATTTTCCATAAAAGTTTATAATGCTTAAACTTTTGTTTCGAAACATGGTTTTTATGATGAANCTTTGTTTCGAAACATGGTTTCTGCGATGAAAGTATATTATTTGCATTGCAAATAGGTGTTGTGGGAGCGACAAAGTTTTTTTCGGGATGTCAATTTTTTTTTTTTTATTTTGGTCTTTATTTACCATTTTTCCATAGAATTTTTTAATGCTTAAGCTTTTGTTTTGAAACATGGTTATTGCGATGAAAGTATGTTATTCGCATTGCAAGTAGGTGATGTGTGTGAGACGATGTTTTTTCGGGGACGTCGAAAATTTTTTCTATTTTGGACTTTATTTGTCATTTTTCATAGAATTTTTTAATGCTTAAATTTTTGTTTCGAAACATTGTTTTTCAGATTAAAGTATGTTATTCACATTGCAAATAGGTAATGTGTGATAGATCAAGCTTTTTCGGGGACATCAATTTGTTTTTTCTATTTTGGTCTTTATTTACCATTAACCATAGAATTCTTTAAAAACATGGCTTTTGCGAAGAAAATATGTTATTCGCATTGAAAATACGTAATGTGTGCGAGACCAAGTTTTTTCATGGATGTTTAAAATTTTTTCTATTTTGGTCTTTATTTACCATTTCCCATAAAATTTTTTAATGCTTAAACTTTTGTTTCGAAACATGGTTTTTGCGATGAAAGAGTATTATTCGCATAGCAAATAGGTGATGTGTGAGAGACAAAGTTTTTTCCGGGACGTCATTTTTTTTTTCAATTTTGGTCTTTATTTACCATTTTCCATAGAATTTTTAAATGCTTAAGCTGTTGTTTCGAAACATGGTTTTTGCGATGAAAGTATGTTATTCGCATTGCTAGTAGGTGATGTGTGCGAGACCAAGTTCTTCGGGGACGTTGATAATTTTTTCTATATTGATCTTTATTTACCATTTTCCATTAAATTTTTTAATGCTTAAGCTTTTGTTTCGAAATATGGTTTTTTCATGAAAGTATGTTATTCGCATTACAAATAGGTGATATAGGCGAGAGCAAGTTTTTTCCGGGATGTCGAAATTTTTTTCTATTTTTGATNAGCTGTTGTTTCGAAACATGGTTTTTGCGATGAAAGTATGTTATTCGCATTGCTAGTCGGTGATGTGTGCGAGACCAAGTTCTTCGGGAACGTTGAAAATTTTTTCTATATTGATCTTTATTTACCATTTTCCATTAAATTTTTTAATGCTTAAGCTTTTGTTTCGAAATATGGTTTTTTCGATGAAAGTATGTTATTCGCATTACAAATAGGTGATATAGGCGAGAGCAAGTTTTTTCCGGGACGTCGAAATTTTTTTCTATTTTTGATTTTATTTACCATTTTCTATAGAATTTTGTAATGCTTTAGCTTTGGTTTCGAAACATGGTTTTTGAGATGAAAGTATGTTATTCGCATTCCAAGTAGGTGATGTGTGCGAGACCATGTTTTTTCGGGGAGGCAAATTTTTTTTTCTATATTGGATTTTATTTACCATTTTTCATAGAATTTTTTAATGCTTATACTTTTGTTTCGAAACATGGTTTTTGCGATGAATGTATGTTATTCGCATTGCAAATAGGTGATGTGTGCGAGACCTAGTTTTTTCGGGGACGTCAAAAATTTTTTCTATTCTGGTCTTTATT